>JAMLFT010001893.1:0-28148 GCA_026544285.1 Pachyrhizus erosus | reverse complement strand
ATCATATACTAACAATATAAAATAATTTTATATTGTCAATTAATAAAAAAATTAATATTTAAATAATTTTTAAAATAATTATTATAAAAATCAATAAAATTATTATATATATTAGTTTGTAAGTAAATAATTATATAAAATTATTTTTTAATTGAGATTTTGATATTTTATACACAATCATACTGTCAAACTCACTATCACTATTATTCAAAAAAATTTGAAATAATGGGTTTTATATTTATAAATAATTATAAAAAATATTATTTTCTCATTTAATTTTTCTTTGTAATATTTATAGAAGAATTGATAATATACAATTTTATTATTTTGACTATTTTATGTAAAAAAAAGAAAACAAAAATAAAATAATATTTGTCAACTATTTATAAAATAAGAAAAAAATCCAAGCTAGTCAAAATTAAAGTCATTAGCTTAACTAAATGCGAGTTAATTTGTCATGTGCCAGTTTTTCCCAGACCAAATAACAAAGAAGCCAAGCATATTTTATCAAACAAGGGAAATAAAAGGGAAGAAAGATAAGAGAAATCCAAGACATGACAATAAATACATTCCATAAAACTCCCAATTACAAAACTAAACGTAAACATAAGTACAAAAATCTGAATTGCAAAATTGCCAATTCACCTCCCACCTAGACTTTGATTACTTACTTGCCACTATCCTTATTTTCTATTCATTTGAAGTAATTTGATGTTTTAGAAATTCTAATTACTTACTTATTCTAAAGTTCCCTTAGCAAATTGCAAAATCAACATAAAGCGTGTCACTCTATTCCTCGTTTAAGACCATGGGAAAAGATCACGCTCTTATCAGTAACCCCAATTGCCACAAAGCAACACTAACTTATAAATTTTTCTCTACCAACCCCACCACCACTAAATAATATCATTTTCTTTCTCTCCCTCATAATCCCTCACTTTCTCTAAAAAAAATAATACACGCAAACTACGATTTAGTAAAAGGCTTCGAATTTTGATGCATAGATTCCGTGGCTTTTCGTGTTTGCTCTCCACCTCTTTTTTCTTGTAGGTTGCTCAACCGCTGTAGACACGATAACTTCTCATATAAGAGAACTTCATTAAATTAAATAATAAAATCCATATTTCGTGTGCATCTTCCCATCCTATTCTCCAAATAAACCTACTCTATTTGCAAGCTGGGGGAAGGATCGTTTTCCCAGAGTTGAATCTTCTTTTTTTTTTTTTTTACTTAGAAAATTGGATTGCTTTTATTTCTTTAATACCCCATCGTCGATCTGGAAACTTACTCCATACATATATTATTATTATTATTATTATTATTATTATTATTGCCATTATATAAATCATAATTATAATTAAATGAAAATAAATTAAAAAAATAATAATAAGGTATCATTTATTTCTCTCTACTTTCTAATTAAATTATTTCACACTCAAAATATATATAGTACACTCTTCACATCTTAATTTGTGTTCATTCCAAGTAAGGAGGCAGTTGGAGGAATTTTGTGATCATCTAATAAATCCCTTTTAATTTGTTGCTTAGTTTATAAAAATGGTTGTATGAGACTAAGGAGTGGGCATGCGATGGATCTAGAAGGTGGAACTCGTCGAAACTCGGCTAAGGTGAGTGAAGAGAACAAAGCATGTTGAATGTTTCAATTCCAATTTCGATTCAAACAACGTTTAGTTGTTGTTGGCGTCTGAGAATGCAGGCTTGTGTTTCTTTTTATTTATTTTTGTTTGAATTGTTGCAGAGAGAGTCTTGGAGAACGGTTCTGACACTGGCGTACCAGAGTCTGGGAGTGGTGTACGGGGATTTGAGCATTTCGCCGTTGTACGTTTTCAGAAGCACGTTTGCGGAGGACATTAAGCACACTGAGAGCAACGATGAGGTTTACGGCGTTTTGTCGTTGGTGTTTTGGACCATAACGCTGGTCCCGTTAGTTAAGTACGTGTTTGTGGTGTTGAAGGCTGATGATAACGGTGAAGGGGGCACGTTTGCGTTGTATTCCTTACTGTGCCGCCACGCCAGAGTCAGTTCGTTACCGAATTGCCAGGTGGCGGACGAGGAGCTTTCCGATTATAAGAAGGATTCGCACGGCGCGGTTCCTGAGAGGAGCTTTGCTTCGCGGCTTCAAAGCACTTTTGAGAAGCACAAGGTTCTGCAGAGGGCTTTGCTCGTGCTTGCTTTGATTGGGACTTGCATGGTCATTGGGGATGGCATCCTCACACCGGCTATTTCTGGTGAGATCAACGATCATGTTATGGCTTTGGAGAAAACTTGGATTGGTGTTTGTTCTCTAATTAGAAATCCAGTTTTGCCTCCATGATTTTCGTAATAAATGTTTACATTGAAGGTCGCCTTAGCTTCTTGAGGTGAAACTCTAATTCTGATTGGAGAACAGAACCTAAAGCACTTAAGAACTGCATGTAAGTTTTGTCTTTCGACTATGGAGAAAACTTAGATGCAGTTCTTTATTAGAATTCAAGTTTCACCTTGATAATTCATGTAATAAATGCTAACATTAAAGGAGCACAACCTGCACAGGTTCTCGACGTGAAATTTTGATTCTTATTGGAGAATAGTACTAAAAGCATCTTAGGAACTGCTTGTATGTTTTTTTCTTTGACTTTTGGGGGGTTTTGTTGAGGAACTGAGTTGAATTCTTTGAATGAGTGCATGCAGTTTTCTCAGCTGTGTCTGGATTGGAGCTTTCAATGTCCAAGGAGAAGCACGCATGTGAGTTCAACTTGATTTTTTTTGTGTCTGAGTATTAATTTGTTTAGAAGTTAGATATGGGTCATTATTGGAGACTTTATACACAATTTTATCGGCTGTTCATCAAATGGAGGTTACTGTTGACCTGCACATGTTTTATTCCATGAAAAAAAGAAGTTATTTTTTCTCCAATAATATTAAATCACTAGTAATTTATCTCCTTAGTCGTGTATGCTATAAAATTTTCTCAGCTTGGTGGTGTTTCTTAGCAGTTAATACTTAATACTCATCTTGTGAGGAACTTTTCATTAAAGACAGGTCATGATGTTGTATTTGTCCGTGCACTTTTAGGGTGACCTATATTTGTATCCTTGTGAAATCCTCACGAATCACCTGTGATGACCTGAAATCACAGAGTGCTTTAGGCAGTGTATTTAACATGTAACTGAAAAAACCTGTCTTATAAATTGGGTGGACTGTTAAATAATGTGCTGTAATTCCTAACTTAGGTAGTTTCCATACTGATCTCTATATTTTGGCACTAATTGAAACTTGAGTTGTGTTTACTCATAAATTTCCATTTAAGAGAGGTTTTTTGGGATCCTAAGATCAATATTGCATCATCAGCCTGATTCTGCAGCAATAACATGCTAAGGCTGCGATACTGTTGCTACAGTAAGAAACAATTCTTTCAATTTGTACAGAGGATGGGATTAAATATCAGATATTGTTAAAATTATAAGTGGATACAAATATATTGCTAACCTTCTTTTGTGATTTTGTTGATTCAGCATTGTGTGATTTCTTATCCTATCTGTTTAAGCTTCTAAATAAAAAGGGATTATATGATAGAACTCCTTTTACAGCTTTTACTTCAGAAGCTATTATTTTTAGATTTTAAGAAAAACACTAATTTATTTTCAAAATATTACATAATTCAAATAATTTTTAATCATATATTTTAATTAAAAATGTTTAATAAAAACACAAACAAACGGGCCCTTCATCTGATGAGGGTAAATTGCTTGTGTCATATAGCTGTTATCAAATAACAGGACTTCTGTAAACTTGGATGTCCATTACCAACTTTTATTTTTATGTTTTTTACAAATTAGAGTTTGGTTCTTGAGAACTAGAGAAGAAAAGACAAAGAAAATTAGTTGCTGCTCCAATATGCTTTAATTTTTGTTTGTTCATCATGTATATTTTTTGCTTTTATTTTCACTAAGAATTTTGATATCACTCTTCTCTATTATCTTAGAAATGTGGAACATTCCTTACTGATATTAATTTTTAAACTTGATGTTTGGCAGATGTAGAAGTTCCAGCTTCATGCATCATATTGATAGCCTTGTTTGCTCTTCAACATTATGGAACACACAGAGTTGGCTTCTTGTTTGCTCCTGTAATTATCACATGGCTTTTCTGCATTAGTACCATTGGAATATACAATATATTTTACTGGAATCCTCACGTATACAAAGCACTCTCTCCATATTATGCTTTCCATCTTTTAAGAAAAACTCAGAAAGGAGGTTGGATGGCCCTAGGTGGAATTTTGCTGTGCATTACAGGTTGGTCTATCTGCTTGATGATTAACTTAGATTTTATTTGTATGCCAATTTGATGCCAATATTTATACCATTTCAATTGTCCTTTTACAGGATCAGAAGCTATGTTTGCTGATCTTGGGCACTTTACACAATTATCAATCAAGGTATGATATTTTAAATTTTGTTTCATTTGATATAGGAGAAGTGGATTTACCTAATATTATATACTGCAAACACAATATAGTAGTATATTTTGCAACAGTGACATCTGGAAATTTTACTCTTGTTGGGTTTGTTATCATGACTGGTTCTCTTCAAAAGTTATAATTTATGTTCCTTGATAAGTGCTAACATCTCTTCTCTCTAAGATTATTGCACCAAAACTGTAACTCTTTCTCAGTTTTAACTAAGTAGTTCAATAGCTTTTGGAAATGCTTATTATTTTACATGTCTTCTGCAGATTGCTTTTACTTCTGTAGTTTATCCATCTTTAATTCTTGCATATATGGGGCAAGCTGCTTATCTATCTAAACATCATGACATCGAGCAAGATTATCACTTTGGGTTTTATGTATCTGTACCAGGTAGGTGGTGTAACTAACTCATTCTTTTTGAGGGAGAAAGTAGATGATGGGGAATTCTCAGCTAATTGACAGTTTTCATTCTTTTTCTTTCCAGAGAAATTGAGATGGCCTGTTCTGGTTATAGCCATACTTGCTGCAGTTGTGGGAAGTCAAGCCATTATCACTGGAACATTCTCAATCATCAAGCAATGCTCCGCATTAAGTTGTTTCCCAAGAGTTAAAGTGATTCACACATCATCGAAAATTCATGGACAGATATATATCCCCGAGATCAATTGGCTATTGATGATGTTGTGTTTGGCAGTAACTATTTATTTCAGAGACACAAAGCGCCTGGGTAATGCCTCAGGTATGACACTGATTGCTATATATGTATTCATTAATTTTGCAACAATATAATAATATGGAACTAGAAGCATCAAGAGGAAGCATTTTTAGGAAGATGCTGTCATAATTTTTCTGGGGAAGAATGCAAATCAAAGTTAACTTTCCTACTTTTATGAGTAGCATGTCTTTATGTACCTAAGCAGGCATTTGGTTCTCTTTTGGGGTTGGGATCGTAACCAGGGGGAGGGAGAATGTTGAAGCAATTAATATGTACTTTTCTCTGACAAGAATATGACATAGTATACTTTACTTTTCACAACAGGTTTGGCAGTTATCACGGTGATGCTGGTGACCACTTGTTTGATGTCACTGGTTATTGTACTATGCTGGCACCAGAATGTCCTCCTTGCACTTGGGTTTGTTTTCATATTTGGCACCATTGAGGCTCTCTTCTTCTCTGCTTCTCTTATCAAGTTCCTGCAAGGAGCATGGGTGCCTATAGCATTGGCACTGGTATTTATGACTTTCATGTATGTTTGGCACTATGGCACACTCAAAAAGTATGAATATGATGTTCAAAACAAGGTTTCCATCAACTGGCTACTCGGCCTAGGTCCCAGCATAGGTATTGTCCGAGTGCGTGGGGTTGGCCTTATACACACTGAGCTGGTGTCTGGAATCCCAGTAATCTTCTCCCACTTTGTAACCAACCTCCCAGCCTTCCATCAGGTCCTAGTTTTTCTATGCATCAAACACGTGCCAGTTCCACATGTTAGACCTGAGGAGCGGTTTCTAGTTGGTCGTGTCGGTCCAAAAGAGTTCAGACTCTACCGGTGCATAGTGCGATATGGATACCGTGATGTCCATAAAGATGATGTTGAGTTTGAGAATGATCTTTTATGCAGCATAGCAGAGTTCATACGCACAGAAAGAACTGAATCGAACTCTTCAAATGATGAACCCGGAAAGAATGACAGGGTGGCAGTTGTTGGGACATGTTCTACACATTCCCTTTTGATGAGTGAGGATAAAGTAGATAATGTTGAGAATGTAGACTTGGCAGGGCCATCAGAACTAAAGGAGATAAAGTCACCCAAGGTGATCCAGCAGCAGAAGAAAAGGGTAAGGTTTTTGGTACCAGAGAGTCCAAAGATTGACACAGCTTCAATGGAAGAGTTGGAGGAGGTGATGGAAGCCAGGGAGGCTGGGGTAGCTTACATTATAGGACGGACTCACATGAGAGCAAAACCAGGGTCTAGCTTGCTGAAGAAAATAGCCATTAATTTAGTGTATGAATTCCTAAGAAGAAATAGCAGGGCACCCTCCTTTGTCACTGGTGTGCCTCATGCATCATCTCTGGAAGTTGGGATGATGTACCAAGTTTAATTTTTGGTTTCTCGTAGGATAGAGCTATCATGTACATATTGCATCTTATAGATAGTCAAAAGTCACAACCCATCATAACTGGTGAAGGAATGATAGTATAAAAGTTTTGATCATTTTTGCCCCTATTGTATTGTCTTGTCTCTTGATATCTATTTTTGTTTTTTCCCATGTTTCGGTGAATGGTGGGGAAAATTAATTTCGGTTATTCAAGATATAGAAGATGGTTTATTATAAATTATAAATTATAAATTATAATAAAAGATGGAACTAGTAACTGTTCGGTGTATTGCATGTAACTTATAAATGCAAGTGAAACGTTAAAAATAAATATATTCAAATGAAGATCGATGTAATTTGATAAAATATTTTAATGGTGATTTGTTATATTTACTAGAAAAGGTTGGTTACAATTTAAGAAAAATAAAAATCTTGTATAATAACTGAGGAAGGATTTAGTACGTAATTTTTTTTTAAAAAATGTTATAAATAAAAAATATATATGATTATAAAATGTGAATATAAATAAAAATTATTTTACTTTGAAGAACAAAAGTTTAAAGTCATACATAAATAATATAAAATACTTTTATAATATTTAATTATAATTTAAGATTAACATGATTTTAAAGTAGTCATCAAATTTACCATTCATATATATATATATATATATATATATATATTGGTTTATAATTAAACTTATTGCGTAAAATTGTATAGACTTTTTTTCATATAAAAAAGAAAATTCTAAAGAGCATTCTATATGGGTGCACTGACGGTGCATCATGTTCTTCGCCACCACTAATTTTTTTGTGACGTGTATCTTCCAAAAATACTTTTAACAAAAACTAGTTTGTTGAACATTTTATATCAAATATAGAGTAGAAATTAATTTTCATAGTGTATCTAATACAAAAAATAAACCAGTGAAAATTAGTTTCCGTATAAAGAAATTGTATAACTTAAAAATACAAAAAATATTAAGACAGTGCAAAGAAGAAGAAAAAAGAAAGGTGGTGCCAATAGTAACACCTGACATAAATTCCCTCAGGTTAATTTTGGGCTCCATAACTTCTTGATTGCCATTTGGGTTCTCACTGGCATCATTGTTTTTGAAATAGACATAATAACTGGGTCATGTTTTAAACCAACAATTGGTCACGGGCTAGCAACTATTGGGTATCTTTTAGACTGAGTGGTGTTTTCAAATCATTATGCTGTTAGGTCCAAGAAAAGAAACATGCTGGGAATTTCACAGGATGATGGGAGCAGTAGAGAATTTAAATCAATATTAAAGGTTTGAGGAGGTTTTTGAAGAGTGAAAACTCAAATTCAGCACCTAATAATAATTGTTATTGTAAATTTATGTTTCACTTAGGCTTCTATAATTTTAAGAGAGTCAACTTTCATGAAACAAATTTCAAGTTTTATTCAACTTTATGTTTACTTAGGCTTTCAGACAGGAAAATAATAAATAAATTAGCCGGTTGATATCATTTAAGGAAATACTAGGTTAATCTTTTTTAGTGTATAAATGATTTTTTTTTCTTCTTCTAAAGTTAGTACGTGATTAATAGAGATTTTTAGATAAGTAATTGTTTTTAAGTTTTATTAAAAAACTTTAATACAGACAAAAGTATATTTTTGAAATTTTATTTTTTAAAATATTTATTTAATTCTTTAATTTTTAAATTTGTGTCATTTTGATCTTGTCATCAACTTGAAAGTAATGTAATAAATATTTTATATTTTATGACAGTTATAAAACATATTTTGTGACAATTTTAAATTATCAATAAACTAAAGGATTAAAATTATTTAAATTTGAAAATTAAATAACCAAAATGAAACTAATAAACTTTTATACAAAGTTTTATTTCATTAAAAGATCAAAATGAAACTGATAATGAAACATTTTGTCAACTAGTCATACTTTGTAATATGCAACAAATCCGTCATGATTTCATTTTATTAAAAAAAAAAAACTCATTCGTAACTAATTCGATTATAGTTGCATTAAAAGGAATAAAAAATCACATTTTATTTGTGAGAAGTTTATTTAAGTTGTCAGCTTTCCACTAAAGATGATAGCCGTAAAGGGACAAGTTGATTGCCTTGATGAAGGAAAAGTAAACATGGAACATTATTTCCTTGAAGCAAGTTGCCATAAGATGATCAAATTTGTAGGAATTCCATGGAAGAAAGATATGATTGAGCAAACATTGGGTTGTTTTAGTTAGATGAGAATGTTTGCATTCTAAAAGTCATATGTTTAATAGGTTATGATAGTGTAATGTTAAATGTCATGTTATTAAGTACAGTTTAATATGCACGTCGTCATCAACAAAGTAAATGATTTTAAATTTAGGAAGAATCGTTGTGATATTTGATTTAAATTTAGTGTAATTAATTCACATATATATATAATGAACAATTGTTGATGAATATAACATAATAAAGACATTTGTTTATATTTGTTATGATATTGTAAAAGTATTATCTATAAGTTTATTAGTATATATTACATGTAAGTATGTACTTGTATTTTTATTTTTAGAAAGAGAATAAATATTTATTTTTTTATGGTTTATAGAGTCAAATTTTAGATCCAAGGGATTGTAGGTTGTTTCTCTATTTTTTGACAATCATTTTTTTATTTTTGTCGACATCTTATTTTTAACGGTATTTTGTCTTTTGGTGTGTGTTGGATGTCACTAGTAGTATCATCAAATTTATTTTGTTGTCAACAATTAATTTTTTTTTCTTACATCATATAAATGGCCATATGCTACTACCACTTTGTTCACTCCCAATTATTTTTGGCATATCTCTATTTCTTCAATGTGTATTTGTTGTCACCTTTGTCACCATTAAGTTTGTCTCTCTTTAGTGAGTTTAACATAGTAGATAGTTACTTTTGTTACTATTGATGTCATTGTTAGTCATTGTTGCTTAACCTTTTTTTTTTTTACTTATTTTCATTTGCAAATTTTATTTATATTGTGCTTTACTTTAAATTTAATCTTCTATATCAATTTTTGGGCATTTCAACCATTCATTATCACAAACTTGACTAGTTAATCTTCCTTAATAAACATGACTAGTCAAGGTTTTTTTCCACCTTCATTTTTACTTTAGCCATTACAATAAAAAAAAATTATTAAGCTCTTTCAATTATGTTTTATGGTCTAAGACTACAAAGAAATGGTGTATTGGGCCAGGTATAAAGAATCACCTTTGCATTAAGCTTAAAGATGTGAAAGAGAATAGGAAAATCTAGGTAAAGAATAACATGTCTTATGTACATTGTCATGACAATGTATTGATCAATCCTTCCACAATATCTACACTAACTTTGACACTTGATATAAGTTGTGAACTTAAGACAAGTATTTTTACTCTAACGTCATTCAATCATTATACTCTATGGTTGATTAATCTTTGTCAATAAGGCACGACTCTTCTTGGATTTGTTGGTCAAATGTTATCTATCAAGGATAAATTCAATATTCTCTTACCAATGGAAAAAATATGGCTAAAATTTTTGCCCAAAAAGATTAATTCTTTATGGTGTGCACTTTAGCTACCTTAAGTCCTAGTATTATGTTAACTAGGGACCAAATCCTTACTAGTTTGAGTATTTTTACTTTGGAAGAGTTTTTTTTTTCTCAACTTCTTTGTCTAAACATTACCCTTCATTCTAGTTTTGTTGCACTAGATGGTTCAACGTTAGTTTCAACCAATGTTCAATATGGCCTTAGGGGGAACAAGGTATAATCATCGAGGAAATAACTAGGAATCTCATCTTAAATTCACTTGTTGTGGATGAAGGCACACTATCTAGTAGTACTACAAGTTACATTGTCGTTCTTTGTAATTTAACATTATTCATAATAAGGATACTCTAATGCAATAATTAATTACTCTTATTGAAATTTGTTAAAACCAAAGATGTCGATGAACATTAAATTCATAAAAATTTATCATTTTGATAATAACAAAAATGATTATAATTTGATGGATTAATAGTTTGATGTTCATGTTGACAAGAATACATCTTAAACAATGAAAAGATAGTTTTTTTTTTCAACTCAAACGCATAAGCATAAATAAAAATGTTAAGTGTCATAAACACTAAAAATGCAAATACATCTAGTTGACTTTTTTGCTTAATATATGTCCTATAAGTTTTCACAAAAGTTATATGTCCCAAACATATGTCTTCGAAACACGTTATGAATAAGCATACATCCTTAAGTAACATCAATTTTGTTTCTTCTACTTATACGTTTATTCAAGTCTTATCAGTTTTTGTACTTCAAATGTCGTAAATAACTACTATACTAGTTTATCTTTGACTCTATCCATGTTATTGTTCTAATGTAAATATTCAAATAATTATTTAATAAAAAGTAACAAGCATAATGAAGATAAATAGACTTCCCAATTGAAGGATCATTAAGCTTTGAATTTTTTCATAAAAAAAAAAAAGACTAAAGTAAGAATAATCAAAAGAAGAATTGATTTGCCAAAACTTAAAAAGAAAAAAGGCAAAAAAAAAAAAACAAAAGACAAGTATAATCTCTCTCCTCTATTAGCAATTGAACACATACAATACGAATATATGAACAAGAGTTGTGTATTTAATGCACAACAAAACAAGAAAAAAAAAATATTGAGTCCAATGGACATCTTTTCATTTTTCCTATAAATATTAATGCATGAAAACTCTGAAGTAGTTATCGAAATACAAACATTTGAGCAAATTTTGTCTTAAGTTCTCATATGTTTTGTTTTCTTAAATCTCTTCTTGAGATTTTGCTCTATAACATTTTCATATTTTTAACTCTCCCAAGTTGTATCTTGGACTAAAACTTTTATATCTTGGACTAAAACTTTTATATCCTCACGGTTGTGAGTTATCATATCTTGTATAGATTTAAGAAAGTAAAAAATGATTTATTGTAAAAGAATACTTAAGTTTACTTAATCCTGATTAGGTATTGCAGCCTAAAGTGACATTAAAGAATACTTGAATTGAGAAATCAGAAGTAACTTTAAGAATACTTGTTATATAGCCACGAGTGGCGGATTCATTACCGTGTGTAAACAAATTCTTTGTTTGGTGGAACCCCTTATGTCAAGGAATAACTAAACTTAGTTCAAGAGTTAGAGTGAACAAATATAAAACATTTTTTGTGTCGAGTATATCCTTCACTATTTTATATGTTTATTTGCAAAACATTTTTATCTACCATTAAACATCTTTTTCAATAAGGGTTTGCGAAAAGATTAAGAACATCACACTCATTATTCAATTTTTTCCTTCTAGTGTGTTTTCTAACCCTTTAGAATTGATTATGAAGAGTATTTGAGATATTGTACATCTCAAGAGTCATCCTCATTCATTCATCTATTGCTCATTTCAATAATTTATTTGCCTTTAAGTCTCAAACTTCTTTAGGACCATAAGTTATTGATTTTGGGCCCTTTTACCACATCTTTAAAATTCTCTTACTTTCTCATGTTACTTATTCCAACTTTACCTATTATCACCTTATGTAATGGTTCTAAATAAGTTGTTACTATAGTTAAAATTGCAAAAAAACTTTACCTTATGTTCCTTTGGACTCATTACTATATACCTCTAATTGTCCTTTTAATTTGATTTTTGTTAATCATATGACTTGTACCTTAAATTGCATTATTAAATTTTATCATAATCTTCTTGTTATTTAGGATTACAATACACGACAAGTGATTGAAGTGGGACATAAGTCACAAGGTTTCTACCATATTTCATCACCAACTTTTGCTCGTATAACTACTTAATCTTCAATCCTCATTTACTCACTTCTTGCTCAAGCACCTATTTTATTACTCCAAACTCATAACACAATAATGATCTTGCCATTACCATTAAAAAATATACTTATTACACTTGTAATCCTCATCCTACTCGTGACTTTTTTAATTACCACCATTTTTGACAACTTCATATTGTATTTTTATCTCTTCCTTGTCTACAACCTTTATTCATAATACCATTTGAAAGGTTCTTTTACCCAAATGGCACTAGGGCATGGTAATGAGAAGAATGTTCATATTAATGGATCTTGGGAGTTAGGTTATCTCTTTTCAAGCAAAACTTTGTTGTTTGTTGTGGGTTTTATGCCATTAAAGTTTGTCGTGGTGGTTTTTCAATTTCTAGCTAGCTTATATATTAGATTTGCAATCTTAAAGTTTCATGTACTAACTAGTTTTTTAGTTTTTAGTTAGGCTATTAGCTACTTTTATCAAACATGACCATAACGGGATATTGCATAAATAAATAAAGAACATATTAAGTTACTTAAAGAAAAATAAACTTAATATTACATTTTTTAAACTTACGCCGCATAATTTTAATCTCAAACTCTATAATTAATTAAGTATTTTTAAAATAAATTACATTAACACTTCAATTCCTAAAGTTTTAAGAGATTGCACAAGTTACACATATTTTTTTTAATGTTTATAATAACTCCCTTATAGTTAGACACAAAGATATGTCCTTTCAAAAATTAAGGGACTAATGTAACATATAAGAAATGTCAATTTAATATTTTTTAAACAATTAAAAAGGTTAATGTAGGAGTCAAAAAATAGGAGAGATTTTGTGTAATCTCACAAAATAATATACCATGTTAGTGTAATTTACTTTTTCTGTATTACTGAAAATAAATTAATTTTTTTTCTTAATTTTCTATTTAAAATCCCTACATTATTATTTTCTACCCATATATTTAAAGATGCATGAGAGATATGAAATAACATATAATTTAAAAGTCCAAAAAAAAATGTTGAAAACTTAATATGAATTTATTGGGTACAAGATTAGAGTTTGAAGAATAAATTTTTTGAATTTTTTTATTGGCTTAAAGGTCCCTCAAATTTGGTTCACTTTTGATTTTGGTCTTGTAAAGTTAAATTTATTTTGTTATTCTTTTAACATTGAAAAATACTCTTTTTTGTTTCTCTCCATAAAAAAATTTCCAATCATCTAAAAATCAATATGAGATTTTTTTATATAGAAATTAAATAAAAAGATCATTCTTTAAAATTGAAGACTAAAAAAAGAAAATTTGAATTTGAGGACCCAAAAAAAAAATTTGATCTAAATTTGAGGGATAAAAAATATATTGAAACCTTTTTATTTGTAGTTTAATAAATGAGTTTTAAGTAAAGGATAATTTAATTTGTAAAAATTTTGAGTATAAAATAAGAATTTAAAGATTTCAAATAAAAAGAGATTGACTAAAAACTAAATTTGTTTAATGTTAAAAAGTAAAAAAAACTTGATTGGTTTATAAAAGAATTTTTTAAAAAATATAATTGTTCATAGTTTAAATTAAAAAGATAAATAAATTTAAAATGCTTTAGACTGAATCCAAGTATACCAAAACTTCAAGAAAATTTCTCACATTACACAACTAGACATGACAACTGGACGAGTTTGGGTTTCCTCATTTGCACACCCACAATCAATAAGTTAGATTCGGTATGTATAAGGTGTGGGCAAAAAAAAGTCGAACCCAACTTTATTCTTGTTAGGTTTTATTGGATTAAAAAAAACTTGCAAAAGACCTATCTTGGATTTTTTTAAAAATATTTTGTTTATATATTTTAAATAAATTATGGATTAAGTTATTAATTACATTATATTTCAAAACATATATAATTTAAAAAGCAATTAAGAATATAAAAATAATTAATGACTAAATTATATTTTTAGTTAAATATTTATTTTTAACTTTATAATTTAATTATTATTCTTGTTATTATACTTATTTTAT
Source organism: Pachyrhizus erosus (assembly GCA_026544285.1). Taxonomy (NCBI): domain Eukaryota; kingdom Viridiplantae; phylum Streptophyta; class Magnoliopsida; order Fabales; family Fabaceae; genus Pachyrhizus; species Pachyrhizus erosus. The sequence goes on along the minus strand of JAMLFT010001893.1, from coordinate 13,742 downwards.
TGTTAAAATAATTAATTTATGTTTTTAATGATTGTAAAACATAAAGTATGAAAAAATTGCATAATTATGTAATTTGTATTTATATATAATATAAACAATAATATATCTATGTATAATATGTATAATTATATAATTAATAATTACAAACATATTTATAATTGAGTAAGGGATTACACACCTGAACTCTAATTTTCAAGTTTGGGAAAACTCAAAGTTAAACTCACCTTTAGTTAAAACGTGTTTTTCGTGTCAAAATCAAGGTGAATTTGGACAATATCTACAAGTTCAATTTTTATTGTTATATATATATATATATAGACACACAACTACTTTAACAAGACCCACATATATAATACTTGACATATTAACACACGTCAACATCACAATAGAAGAATATTTTGATCTTATTGATTTTGAGGCTCTTACTTACATGCCAAATTTGACCTTCAAAACTTGACATCAACATAATGATAACATGTATTCTATAATAGTTTACCTTTAATATGGACAACTTATTCTATAACTAATAAAGACATTAGTCTTTCGCAAGAATAGGTGTACAAATTTTATTGAATAACCCTACCTGATCCACTTCACACCTATAAATACCTCCTATAATCTTAAATTTATCATGTGTGTTTTACCTTTTACTAAAATATTGTTATTTTTTCAAATTCTCATTGTTGCATATTTGAGGTTGTATTCATAAAATTAAACATGCATCAAAGTAGAAGTTACTAATAATAATTATTCCAACTGAACTTATGTTTCACACACTAGGTTGGTTCTAAAGCTTGACACTATCTAATTCATCATTTTGTCATGCTTTTTGTTTTGTAGGTGAGTTCATAAATAAAAGGATGCCATTTAGGGGTGATTATCAATCAAATTGGGTTCATTTTAGACCAAAATAACCTAATTTAACAAAAAATAAAATAATAATTTTATACATTGTATCTGACCATGGAGTTTCTCGATTGGTTAATTTTTGAATATGTAGGTGACAAATGTAGCGAAGTGGATTGGGACAAGTCTTAATGGTTCTCCTACTTCAAAGATGAAGTTGTGAAATGTGTGATTTAAGCCTAAATCATTATGTTACAACTATAGGAAAAAGCAGTGAGAAAGAATTGTAAATGCTTGCTTTGTTGAGTATTCAATGACATAGACAAAAATTGGTAGAGAAAGTGATGTGAACACTCGTGATTTGTTGCATAGGCTAGTGTGGTCTTACATAAGGGTTGTTAGGAGAAGAAAGTAGTTAATCATGATAATGAGATTTTGTATTAAGATTCACTCACCAATCAATTGAGATAACTGTGAAAGGGTCTTCATGTGAAGTTTTTTTAAAATTATTTTATGATTTTCATTTATCAATAAATTGGAAACATGCTAGCATTAAATAAAATATTTATTATAGGTTACATGTGTAATTGTGTACGGTGACCTTTTAGTAAATCAGACTCATACATAAAAAACATGTGTCATTCACAATTGTCAAAACAACAAATATATATATACAATAATAATAAATTATGGTTTATATATCTTCAATGTATCTAATAATCATAAAGTACCTAACACTTGTCAACCAACTATTATATAGTTTTTTTCAAACTTTATAAATTTTAATTGGATCACGATTTTATGATCATGTCAAATGTCATTAATTCATTGAAACGTATAAAGAGTTAATAAACATCATTTAGGAATTTAATAAATAATAATCTAAGTCTAATGCACAACTAATTAAACCTTGACTGGTGGTGTAATTTGATGCTTACAAAGCTGATATTTAATAATTATGGACTTGAACTTAGAACTCAACCTAAAATCAATTAAAGTATACAGTCCTTTAATCTCAAATGAAATAAATAAATAAGATTAAGGATTAGTTTGTTTGTATTTATTTTTTAAAATAAGTATTTTTTAATAAAATAAATATTTTTTTAATGTGTTTGTCTAAATTTTTTATTTTTAAATAAACAATTTTTCATTTTTTAAAAAAACAAATCCTATCTATTTATTAAATAACCTCTTATTTTAAATTTAAAGAAATTAACCTTAAAAAAAATAACAAAATTGATGTACACATTGACCTAAAATACGGTAGGATACAATAAATTTCTGTAATAATTTGACATAATTTTAGCTTCAAATTTATGTATTTTAAAGCGGGTCCATCCAACACACTGTATAAATAATCACCAGCGGTAACCATTATCCGTATCGAGTCTCGTGAAATAAAAGATCCAACTTCCATTCACCCATGGATCTAGCAATTCACACTAATAATCATAATGGAAAAAAAAAATATTTTCTTTTTTTAATAAAAAGATAAGTATTACAAAAAAAGAGAATAATGCATTACATTATCACACTACGGAATACGTTGCACAAGTCACCTTTTTATCATTTTCATGTTGCCGATAGGATAGGCCTCTCTCACAACTGAACTGACTTTTTTTTTTTTTTCTTTATTTTTAAAAACAATTTCCGCGGAACGCGGCCACCGGATAAGCCGGGCCCCACATCCCTTTTCATCTACCAATAAGGCATCGCATTCACGTGCTCGCCACGCGTTTCACACTAACGGGATCCATCCACACGGCACGTGCTGGCCCCACTACTATGCTCCTCTCGCACGTGCGAGACTCTCCGTACCGTTCCCCCGCGAGATGGCGCGTGTCTCGCACGATATTGACGCGTGCGCGTTTGTGATTGTGTACTTTCTGAGATGTGGAAAATGGTAAGAGTTGAGCATCTTGTTATTTTTATTTTTTTTTTCCCACTTTGAAAATTTACATGGACAAGTTACAAGATGATGGGATGAGATGTCATATTGAATGGCCCTGTTTTGTTTTTTTAATTATAGATTAATTAATTTATAAGCAGGCGATTGATTTTCTTGGTGGGGGTCAAACTAATTTATTAGTGCAATTTTAGATTGAAAATGACATAAATAATTTTTTCAAAACAATTATCTTAAGATCAAATTTCTTAAACTACAACTACAGTAAGCAACTTGAATTAAATTAATAAAAAAAAAACTTGAATAATTTTGATAAAACTAAAAATTCAAATTCTATTGTGATCAATTGAATGTTAATGTCAAGGTCAACTTCTATTATATAGGTAATTATTGTCGGATAAATAGGCAGCTTATCGAATTTTTGTGATTCAATTGTGTCAGCCACCAACCGAATTACCTTTTGAGATTTAACTATTATGTTTAAAATGTTACCCACCCACCGGATTAGCTTTCTAGAATTTAACTATTATGTTTAAGTTTTGTTTTATTTTTTTGGTGCATACCTACTTTGCACTTGAGGCTTCATATCACTGGCTGCATGGTAATCCATCAATTTTTACCATTCTTCATTTATCTTAATCCTAAGTTACTAAATTAGTCATTGTATGATATTTTGGCAAAATTCTGTATTGAATTCCCTTTTCATAAGGATTGTCAGTTTAAAAGCAATTAAAATAAAACATTATATTTAACAAGTTAGGCGGGAATGTGATGTGATTTCCACATTTTTATCATTCTAGAGCTGAGCAAAATTACTAATATACACAAAAGATATACAAAAGCTAACACTTCTTTTGGGGTTAAAAGGCTAAGAAATATAATATGAACAACTACTTGTAAAACCCGTCTAGCAGATACTAGAAATATTGAAATATGAGATTAATTTTTATACATTATCACTCTAAAAAAACATTGCTGACTAATAAATTTACAACAGTGATCGTTATTTTTTCATATAAAATGAAATTGAAATTGAAAATAAATTATTAAGGTGGTTAATGGTTAAATGTTACTCTAGTATAAGGATATTAAGTTGCAAAAATAGATTGTTTATCTGTATGTAAATGATAGAAGAGCTCACATTTTTTATGGTAATTATATTCAAGAGTTATTTATAGCTAAAAACAATAGGAGTCTCTTTTGCGTTTCATATTCGAAATTCAAAAGGCCATTTCATGATGTGTGAAAAGTGAAATATAATTTAAAACTCAGCATTGTTACAATAATTAACCAGTAATGCAAAAAAATAATAATAATAGTAAAGAAGGACCACTATCGTGTGCCCCCCTTCTATGAATTTGACAATTATTTTGTAGTAGTTTAAGTAGGCTAAACAATACAATAATTGATTTAGAGGGCCAACACATGGTGCATAGTAAAGAGTATATTAAATGGACGAATGATGGATAATGTTATCATATAAAATGTTTTATTTTAGTGAAAACATAAAATGTTTTGTATCAACTGGAGAGGAGTTGGTGATGTAGTTGATTTAAAAAAAAATAAAATGAGATGAGCATACTTGCAACTTAGAACACACTTATAGATAAGAATGCAGATAAATGATCAATGACTTGACAGATCATTGTATCATTGCAGGTCTTTCGTTGTCAAAATATTTGAATTACCATGGTAACCAAAAAAACATTAATATCATTATTTTTGTAACCAATAATAGTCATAGATACAAAATTCTTTACATATATACCTACTAAAAGGTTGAAGTGTTCGCAAAGATTAAAACCAAAGTTTATTCCATGCCAATTAAAGGAGGCCAAATATACTTTTTAAAAACAAAAATTGAAAAATACAATCCAAGAAGCATTATAATGATTAAAGAAACATTTATTTTTATTTTTAAATTCCATTTTTTAAGATTGGAAATGTTTTCAATTAGTTTTTGTAGAAATTTTATTCCTTTTTACGTTTTTTCATTTATTTGTTTTTTATTTTAAAAAAATTCACTATTTTTTGTTTAGTGTAATTTCTAATTTCACGGTTCCTCAAACATATTTGTAGTTTAAATTTTTAATTTTAAATCAAAATCTATTGAAATTGATTCAAATCATAATTTTCATTTGAATTATTTGAACAATTAAATTATAAAGTTATAATTTTAAGTTAAATTTTAATTTTATTTAAATATTTTAGTTAGAAATAATTATATGAGGCTAAATTCATTTTTTAAAGAAATATTGAGTTGAATTTAAATAAAAAATATTCATACTTAATAATGGTGATAATTATAATAATAATAATAATTATATTTATAATAATAATATAAATAATGATAATAGTGATTGAAATTTATAAAAGAGTAATAACATAAATAATGATGAATCTGAAGAGTTATTATTATTATATTAATAAAAGATGGTGAAGACAATAACAATAATGATTAAATGAATAAAAATAAATAATAATTATATAATGTAATTAAAAATTATAAATTATAATTCAAATGGTTGACATTGTCAATTTGAAAAGATAATTTAGTTGTATCATAATTTTAGGAAATTACATCATGGAAGTAACATTTAATTAAAAGATAAATCCTAACATTATTATGTCAAATATTGTCTAAATCATTCCTAATATATTAGTTAAGAAATATTAAATGGTTTTTATTATATAATTTAAAAATTAAATATTCAAGAGACTACTATTGAATATGAAGATTAATTAGTGGAACGGTAGAACTGTGTTAATTTAATCAATAGTATTGAATTTTAATTTTAAGAATGTTGTTGTATTAAAACAATTAAAAAGTAACTTTGACATCTTATATATTTTGGATATGATTCCTCTAAATAAAATAAATGGTCAATATTCTAACACATTTATAATTTATTATACATATACAAATAATATTGACTGTTGATTTTTTTAATTAATGAACGAGATTATTTACTTTAAAATGAGTTTTTAACTTTAAAGGAGATAAATTCATATACTCTACATACAATAAAATTGGATTTAACCAAAAAAAAAAATTAGACAAAAATGTTTATTGATTCAGTTTGATCTAATGAACCTCAGCCATCCAAATCAAATTAATTTCTTTGATTTTTTTTATTGAGTTTGATCCGAACCAAATCAACAATACTCATTCTCTGTTAATTTGATTATGAAATTTATGTTTTACAGCTTGATGGCTCAAACACCTGACCTGCTTAGCCACCTTTTTATTATTTTTAAGTTTTGGTTATAGATTAAATTTGAATTGTTGAAAAAAAATAAAGATTACAAGAACTTTTTATGTTAAATAAAAAAATTATTTTAATTTTATTATAATATTAAGCTCGATAGACATAATAAAACCAACCCATTAATTGGGTTAATTTGTTTTGAGTTTAATGAAAATTTGTTAAAATAAAACAAACAACTTTTATTACTTTATTTTCTATCATTCCATAAACTTGAATCGAATTGACATTTGAACACTCCTAAAAAAGCCATCATCTTTATGATAAAATTGTTTTTATTACTTTAAAGAATAAAATGAAGTTTTAATTGTTGGCTAGTTACCAAAATGTCCACTACAAGATATTTTGGAAAAATATTACAATGATTACGAAACGATTTTTTTATACCAGGTTTTCAATTGATAAAATCATGTAAAAGTTTCGCATATAATTTTAGTTTTTTTTATAACCACTAAACAAAAATAGTTAAAGGGAAATTACAAAATTTTACTGATAAAATTGATAAAAAAAATTCACGTTATAAAATAATGTATAAATTTACCAAAGAGGTTCATTCCCTTGAGCGTTCACACTAGTCATGTCTAACTTTACCAAATTATTCATTTAAGAAAACCAAAAAGATGTTCTATTTGTTTTTTCTATCCGAATTGACATGTTAAATATATTTATAAATATTATAAATGATAAAAAAAAGCAAAAATATATGTTCACATTCTTAATATAATAAAGACTTATTCTAATAAAAACATCCTATTTTATAACTTTTATCTAGTATCTAATGTATTTGCGTCCAAGAAAAATAAAAGAAAGGGTAAAACGGTAAATTGGCAATCGTCAAAAGGAAATCCATATCCATTCAATTCTAGTGCGGCAAAGTGCAGTAAAGCTTGCAATTGTAACTTTGACATAGTCTATATTATAGACACAAAGCAAATGGAATTTTTTAATTTCCACATTTTTTAATTAAAAAAAAAAAAGAAAAATTCTATCCATTGAAGTTGTAGTTGTACAGTGACCCCTGGTATAAAATATTAGCTGTTCGCGTTCTGGTTCTCCTTCACTCTCCAAAACTCCGTTTTCACTTTCTCTCTCTTTGTTCGTTGCAACGCAACGCAACGCAACGCAGCCTAATCCATTTCCTTCGCCGCGTTTCCTATTCTCTCAGATCACTCCTTCACCGTTAACTCGCTGTCAAATCCTCGCCGTCACCGTTTTTAGGTGATCGATCCTTCACCGCTTAGCTTCGTTTTTCTTCTTCTTCTTCTTCTTTTCTAGGTCTCTAATTTTAATTGTTTTTTTTTTTTACTTTCTAAACTTTTATCACTTCGACTTTCCTTCCTTTAAACACCTATTCGTTCCTGAATCTCGATAGTTCTCGTTTTTAATATATTTATGGACTATTTTGCTTTTTTTATTTTTTATTTTGTAATTACGAGTTGTTATTATTATTACGACTTTGATTTTTCAGTAGGAAATTGATTATTGACGTCTGGTAATGCGGTGATTGAATATTGATAGGTTAAATTTGCTCAAGGTGTGTGTGTCTCCATTTTTTTTCAATTTTTAAACCTTTTTCTCTATTTATTTATTTTTTGTTAATATTATTATTATTATTAACTTGTGGTTGTTTGATGGAGTATATTTCTTTTCTATGATGATGAGCTTTCTTTTATTTTATTTTATTAATATTTATTTTAGGAAGTTTCGAGTGATTTTTATTTGTACTTTGGCTTGATTTGAGTTTTTTGGCCTTCATCCGATTGTTTCAATAAGGGGCGCTATGTGTCGATTCCATTTCGATTTGTCTCTTTGTTTCTATTTTAAGATATGCTATTGTCCCCTATAGCGTAGATCATTTACGTTTCGGCTAAACAGAATCTCAACTCTACCAATGTATTTTGGTTTAATTTTTTTGGACCGGTGTGTATTATTCTTTGATTGTGGTTATCGAATTTCATTATACAGAATCAAGGGGTTCCTGGATTTTGTAATTTTAGGGTCTTTTTGTATTTTAAACTCCTTTGAAATCTGAAAATTGGAAACAGTTCTTACTTAATACTTATTGATAATTGTACCCGCTTTGTTTTTAAACTTTGGAGTCACCTCTCTGAAAATGGGTGCGTATGCAACTGTTTCAGCAACCTGTGTGGAATAGAATGTGTGTATTGCTATTACTATTATTATGTTTTAACTCTGAAGGCATGGCTATGGAAAGTGGATACATCTTTTTCATGATATGAGATGTACATTTAAACAGAAGAGATACGTTATTAACAGAATTGAAATTTCCTGTTTAAAGCCACTCCTTCTACCCATTTTTGCCATTACAGTATTCTTAATCTAGAGTCCAACAATTGTTTTCTAATTTCTAGTGTCAATAATAATGAGATGCTACAATTATGTATATATGGATGTGTAGCTTACTTTGACTCTTGTGTCAATGATGTTCCCGTTTGGTAGTTAGTGAAGACAGCATGTTCCTTGATCTAGTGAAAAAATTACATCATATAATGTTGTCCATGGTTAAGTTTTTATTTTTGGCCTTACTTTCCAGGGTTCTCAAATATAGTTATTTGTTCATTTGCTTTTAGTTTTCTTTGGGTTTGGGGAGCCTAGAGGTAAATAGATGTTACCTAGTTTTGCTAATTGCTTGTGAATAATTTTGTTTTGTTTTGTTTTCAGCAATTTAATGTTGTCCAAACTGTTTATCATAAGATTCATTTATTAGAGGTCACATTCCTAGATGAATTATTGTACTGCACCTTCCGCTGTTTATTAGTCGGTAGTAGTCCGCAATCTGAATTCTGAACTACCTTGATCATCAATCAATTCATCATAGTTCTGTGGAGAATATCCTATTGTGTTATGTAGGAATACTTGTAGCCTGGAAATCTATGTTTTAAGTTGCAATTTATTACTGTGTGCATTAAATGGATGGTTTATTAACTATTTTTTTAATACAAAAAATAAGTTTTACTAATTGTATTGTTCGAGTAATTTGTCCAAGTGCCTTTCTAAACTCTAAGAACAGAGCTATCAATTGTACCTGAAAAGAATGACAAGTGAGAATAACAGTAGATAAATCTGCATAATTATCTGTTAGTATTTTGTAGGATACTGGTTAGAATTTGTTTCTTCTAATAATTTATTTATTAAATTTTTATTTGTGTTTGAATTGATAGGAAAAAAGGCACTAAAGAAAAGATTCCCTTGGATCATTCATGGCATCAAGATCATATGCTAATCTACTAGACTTAGCTGGAGGTTTACTGGATATTCCTCACACTCCAAGAACTATTCCAAGGATTATGACAGTTCCTGGAGTTATTTCTGACCTGGATGTTTGTGGTAGATATGAAGGAGATTCTGATGTTAGCTCTTCTGGTTATCGGGAGCGGAAAATCATTGTGGCAAACATGTTGCCATTGCAGGCTAAAAGAGATATACAAACTGGTAAATGGTGTTTCAGTTTGGATGAGGATTCAATTCTGTTACAATTAAAAGATGGTTTTTCTTCTGACACTGAGGTGATCTATGTGGGATCCCTCAAGGTTGAAATAGATGCCCATGAGCAGGAAGAAGTTGCTCTGAAATTACTGGATGACTTTAATTGCATACCTACCTTTCTACCTCATGATCTCATGAAAAAGTTTTATCTTGGCTTTTGTAAACAGCAGCTTTGGCCTCTCTTTCATTACATGCTACCTATGTTCCCTGATCATGGTGATCGGTTTGACCGCTTGCTTTGGCAGGCTTATGTTTCTGCAAACAAAATATTTGCAGACAAGGTCATGGAAATAATAAATCCTGATGATGATTTTGTTTGGGTTCATGATTATCACTTGATGGTTTTGCCTACATTCCTGAGGAAGCGGTATAATCGAGTTAAACTTGGATTCTTTCTTCACAGTCCTTTCCCTTCATCTGAAATTTACCGAACTTTGCCAGTAAGGGATGAAATACTGAGGGGATTGTTGAATTCTGATTTAATTGGTTTCCATACATTTGATTATGCTCGCCACTTCCTCTCTTGTTGCAAAAGAATGCTAGGTCTTGACTATGAATCTAAACGAGGACATATAGGGCTTGATTACTTTGGCCGTACTATATTTATCAAAATTTTGCCTGTTGGCATTCATATGGGTAGGCTTGAATCTGTATTAAATCTTCAATCTACATCAGCTAAATTGAAAGAGATTCAAGAAGAGTTTAAGGATAGAAAGGTGATTCTTGGTGTTGATGACATGGATATCTTCAAGGGCATCAGTCTGAAGCTTCTAGCTGTTGAGCAGCTGCTGCAGCAGAATCAAGATTTGCAGGGAAAAGTTGTTCTAGTACAGATTGTGAATCCTGCTAGGAGTTCCGGCAAGGATGTTCTGGAAGCAAAGAAGGAAACATATTTAATTGCCCAGAGGATTAATGCTACATATGGCTCAAATCATTATCAGCCAGTTATTCTCATTGACCGTCCTGTTCCTCGTTTTGAGAAGAGTGCCTATTATGCTGTAGCAGAATGTTGCATTGTCAATGCTGTGAGGGATGGTATGAACTTAGTCCCATACAAATATATTGTCTGTAGACAAGGAACTGCACAGATGGATAAAGCTTTGGCTAGAAAAAATGATTCTCCTCGTACAAGCATGCTTGTTGTGTCTGAGTTCATCGGTTGTTCTCCTTCTCTAAGTGGAGCAATCAGGGTCAATCCCTGGAACATAGATGCTGTGGCTGATGCTCTGTATTCAGCTGTTACTGTGCATGATTCAGAGAAACAATTGAGGCATGAGAAACACTACCGGTACATCAGTTCTCATGATGTTGCATATTGGGCACGCAGCTTTATGCAGGATTTGGAGAGAGCATGCAAAGATCATTACACCAAAAGGTGCTGGGGAATGGGTTTGGGCCTAGGGTTTAGAGTTGTTTCTCTTTCTCCAGGTTTTAGAAAATTGTCTGTTGATCACATTGTTTCAGCATACAAAAGAACCGGTAAAAGAGCCATATTTCTTGATTATGATGGTACTATCGTACCAAAATCTTCTATAAATAAAACCCCCAGCCCCGAAGTCATATCCGTGCTAAATGATATGTGTAATGATCATAAAAATACCGTGTTCATTGTGAGTGGTAGGGGAAGAGATTCTTTAAGTGATTGGTTTGCTTCATGCAAAATGATTGGACTTGCAGCTGAACATGGATACTTTATAAGGTGTGTATTAGTGTTAGAAAGATTTGGCACCATACGTTGTACCTCCTCCCCCTCCCCCCACCCCTATCCTCTTTTTCTTCCCTCCAAAACAAAAAATAATAGTGCGGCTCTTCATTTTGCAGGTGGAGTAAAGATTCTGAATGGGAAACCAGTCCCCTGTCTCCTGATCTTGATTGGAAGAAGATTGTGGAACCTGTCATGCAGTTGTATACGGAGTCAACTGATGGATCTAATATTGAAACTAAGGAAAGTGCTTTGGTGTGGCATCATCAAGATGCAGACCCTGATTTTGGCTCATGTCAAGCCAAAGAATTGTTAAATCATCTGGAAAGCGTCCTTGCTAATGAACCTGCAGTTGTTTCCAGGGGCCAGCATATTGTTGAAGTCAAACCACAAGTACAGTTCTTTTAGTTCCCATTAGTCATCTTCCTCTATTTATATTCACGCCATGCTCGTAGCCTTGATTGGACTTATCAAAGTCTTACATTATTCTCTGCAGGGGTTAAACAAGGGATTGGTAGCTGAAAAGGTTCTTTCCACTATGGTTAATGATGGTAATCCTCCAGATTTTGTGATGTGCGTTGGAGATGATATTTCTGATGAAGACATGTTTGAGAGCATATTAAGGACAGTTTCATGCCCATCATTGCCAGTAGTTCCAGAGATCTTTGCCTGCACTGTTGGTCAGAAACCTAGCAAGGCCAAATACTATCTTGATGATCCTGCTGATGTCATGAAGTTGCTGCAAGGCCTTGGTACTTCATCTAAACCAAAGCCCAGGCATCTAGCACAATTCCAGGTTTCTTTTGAAAGCACGGTTTGAGTTGGGACAGGGCTACACGTGTTATTGGTTCCTTGTGCTTCTCTAGTTGGGAGGATTCTTCACGTATGAATCAGGGAATGTTAGGTTATTAATGTTGCCCTGACATATGGTGGGACCTTGCTGTTGCAGATAGGATTCTTTGCACCTGAACCGGTTTTCATGGCTTGTTTTTGTGTTCAGTAGTGCGGTTCATGAATGAGCTGACTATTCTTCTCACGTACATGGTTACATCAATTGTTGTATTTGCCGGTGCCACCTAGAGCTGTAGTTGTGCCTAGAACTGTAGACCATATAGTTGTTTGCATTGAACATGGGGCACCAATAGCTTGTACAGTTACACTATTTTTCTTCACTATACATAATGCGATCTGGTTTGAGATATCTTGCTTCAGCCTAATGGGTAATCAATGACCCTGACCAAATAAAAGAAATTCCTAGTATCTTTTAAATTACTCCCTAGGAATATGCTTAAATTTTAACCAATTTTAAGTACTTAAAAAATTTCATATTATCATAGTAATTAAAATTCAGTAGTATTTTCTGGAGCATCCACAAGGTTGGAACGAGGAAATAACTAGAAAAGTCTTCAATAAAGATGACTAGGCTATTCCAATATTCTAGGGAAGCATGCCGACAATTCCCGATGGACACATGAGAAGCGAGGGGTTACACTCGAATTAATAAAAAAAAAAAAAACTATTAAGATAGACTTGACTCACTTCAAAAAGTAAACAAAGGAGTTGCAATCATATTAAAAAAGTAACTCGAGTTAAATAATTTTACACACTATATTTAGTTATAATTTCTTTGTGTGTAAGATTATAATTATCTTTTACCATAAGTAATCTTGATCAAATCGAATAATATTATTTAATAAAATTTCTTTTTAAATATTTAATTATTTATTTTGTAATAATAATTACAATTCGTCACTTTACTTTTCAAAATAAAACCCTAAGAATCAAATTCAAGATATTCAAGAGCCATGGTCTGCCTAATAGTGGAAGATAAGGGTTAGGTTCAATTTTCATTATCGTTGTACATAAAAGAAAAACTCGATATTCCGAGTAATAAGTGTAGTAATGAGTGGCTTGGACTTTGGATTCTTCTAAGCACATGTGCAGCTATGGAAACGTTAGTAGAATATGGACATCCGTCTGAACACTAAGGATTTTGTGTGGAGGATCATCAACTTGTTATTTGTTATTGTCCAATTTTGACTAACTACAAAATCAATTAATAGACAATATTATTAAATTGCATATATATACATTTATTTTTTCCCATTAATAAAATATACTTTAAAATTAATAGGAAAAAGTCAGTGCAGCCCATATTTCAATGTGAAGCCCATAAAACCTTCTTTTTCGGAGAATTCAATTTGACTGGCTGATGCTGTGATTTTCAAATAAGGGTAGTGCAAATACAGACATGGTGTGTGGTTAAAGCACGACATAATATGAAAGCTTTGTTGAATATTCGCATGTTTTGAGGCTTCAGCAAGAAATAATATGAAGACAATATTGAAAATAAATTTCATCGATGACTATACTAATTTTTTTTTTTTTACTATCAATCAATTAAAAAAACTTAATATAAATCTTTAAAATAATTATTATAAAAATTAACAAATTTATTATATATAATAATAAATTATTAAATGATAACATAAATTATTTTATATTATTAATACTT
>JAMLFT010001892.1:0-22986 GCA_026544285.1 Pachyrhizus erosus | reverse complement strand
ATTTGCACTCTTTGCTTCTGTCCACCACTCAAATTGATTCCCTTCTCTCCAATGATGGTCTGATCACCAAATGGTAGAATCTCAAGGTCTTTTGTCAAGGAACATGCTTCTAGCACCTTATCATACATTTCTCTGTCCATCTTCTTACCAAATAATATGTTGTCTTCTATTTTACCACCCTGTATCCATGGCGATTGAGAAACATAAGCCTTTGTTCCACATGTCTTCAGGGTCCCGGATATCTTTGGTACTTCCCCTATTATACAAGAAAGTAAACTGGACTTGCCTGATCCAACAGTACCACATACAGCAACCCTCATACCATGAAAAACTGTGAGATTTATGTTTTTCAATGTTGTATTAGGGGAAGATAAATCCCAAGAAAAATTTCCATCTACTAATTCAATTCCCTTGTCAGAACTACCCCGTGGAAGCTTCTCTATTACATCAGTCTTCAACTCATCTAGACGAAGAAATAATGCAATCCTATCAAGGGAAACTTTAGTTTGTGCAATCATTGAAATCGTGTCTGGAAGACTGTAAATGGGCATTTGAAGAATTCTGAATGTTGCAAGTGCAGATAAGACCTTCCCTGATTCAAGTGGGATTCCCATAAGAACACAAGCACCAAAAGTAACCACTGCAATAAAAGTTGGGGCGTTATTGAAGAGAAATCTAACAATTGTTGCACCAACTAGAAATTTCTTTAGCCATGTCTCCTCAGTCTTCCTAAGCTGAATTATCTTTGATAAGAACTTCATCTCCCATGCTTGCAGTTTTAGAATCCTCATATTGTTTAGAACCTCTAACGTAGCCTTCATTCTTTTATCTTTGAACTCCATTATCTTGCCCTGGAATTTTTCTTGCAATGATGCCAGAGGAAGGTTTAGCAACATCACAATTCCAGTGGCAGCAAGAGCAGCTATTGAAGCGACCCCTACACTTCTATAGAGAATTAACAAGGCCAAAGCAACTTGCAAAACACACATCCATGGATCATGCATGTACCAACAAAATTCACCAATCCTTGCAGCATCGACAGTCATTAAATTGATGATTTCTCCAGTGCTACGAACCTCCTTTGATTGACATGAAAGAGTCAAACCTTTAGCATAGATCATTGCCACCAACTTTGATTGCATCCTAACCCCAACCTGCTGGAACCTAAACATCCAGTGTCTCTGCGACAGACACTCCACAAGCTTTGCAGCAACAAATGCCATAGCCATAATATAACCTTCATTTTTAAACTTGTGTTCCCCATTGAGGTATTGAACAAAGATGTCAATAAGAAAGGGTCCAACATAAGAAGCACATGTGTATAGGAATGCAAATAAACCTGACAAAAGGATTCCTTGCCATGTCGACAAGAATAATACCTTCACCAGCTTAAGAGTGGTGATATTCCTAACACTACCACACTCTGACTCAAGTTTGTTTCTAAAAGTTGGAAAAATCCCATAGGCACTGTCATCAGTAGCAAGAAGTGGGAGGTCCTCGTGGTCTAAAGTCTTCTCATTGCCTAGAGTTATTAATGGACTGATCCATGAGAAAGTAAGAATGCTAAAAAATCCAGCATTTGAATAACGGGTTAAATTTTCATTTCCTCTAGTCTTATTGGCATCAGAATTGTTGCATACACTAGAGTCACCATTCAAAAGGGTCTCTTCAAGAGGGGCAAGCTTAGCCATAGAGTGAATAAAACATCCCACATAACTTAGAAATAAACCCGTAATAGAGGAGCCTATATCAGAAACAAGGTACACAACTGGCAAGAAAACATGCTTTCCATAAACTACAAAGCCAATAACAAGGCAGGTACAAGAAACGAAGGCATAGACCCACCACCAAATTCTCAACAAACATGGGAAACTCGGATCCCGTGCCTTGGAGTTTCTGGAATGTAAATAAGCACAAACAGCACCCCAAACAACTGTTTTGAGGGCCAAATCAGAAGGTGTGACAAGCTCCTCTGAAAATAGTGATAATAGTTAGAACATGATTTGATACCTTACTTGAAAAGAATCAAAACCCAAGAAAAAGCTTCATTTTGAGTTGATTTTTCTGGGTGTAGTAATGGTTGACTTGTTGACTTTGGGAGTGAGTACGTTAAAGTAAACATAAAGTTAAAAAAGTGGTGAATTCCATTCTTTTATGGTTGGAAACTTTGGAAGATGATGAAGTTGTTGCTGCTAGGCATGTTTTTCTATCAGTGGCATATGAAGAAGTCCTCCCCGGGCAGAGATCTGAAGTTAATTATGATTGGAGTTATGATATTTATATATCAAAAGTCTATAATATATTATACGTTTTTAAATTCTTCAATTAATACTTACAAATATATTTTTTCAAGATAAAAAAATAGTAATAGATTCTATTATCTTAAATAGTGTATTTTTAATACATACTAATTAATTATCAAATGCGAACCTAAATATTTGTTAACTTTAATGTTATAATTTATGATGTTAAAAATATAGGTTGTGTTTAAAAAAATTAGTTGAAAAGTCACTTAAAAATTAAAAAATGAGTTAGAAGATGTAAATTTAAATAGTAGTTAAAAGTTAAAATATAAAAATTGTTAAACTAACTTATTGAATTATAAATATTTAGTAAAACAATTATTTTTTAAATTAGTTGATAAATATAAAAATAAAAAATGAATATGTTTCTAAGATATTTTATATTAATTTTAATTTTATTTTATTGATAAAATATATTTTCAAATATTTATAATTTTATTTTCTTAATGATTTTAAACTCTTATATTTTTTATTTATAAATCAATATTTTAATTATATATTTTTAGTTTCAATTATTATATATTGTCCATAATTATTTTATATTAACTATCTTATAT
The DNA here is from genome assembly GCA_026544285.1 of Pachyrhizus erosus. Lineage (NCBI taxonomy): Eukaryota > Viridiplantae > Streptophyta > Magnoliopsida > Fabales > Fabaceae > Pachyrhizus > Pachyrhizus erosus. Next base: position 20,126 of record JAMLFT010001892.1, on the reverse strand, counting down.
TATATTTTAAAATATTTTTAATCAAGTTTAAAGTAAAAGAATAAAAAATATAAAACAATCAACATATTGTTTGTTTGAGCGGAATTGTATTTGTCTCCTTTAAGAAAATTCTTGAATTTGAGCCTTGTCAATAATAAAAAAAGTGATTAAATGAAAAGATCTCATTAAAGGTGATAAACCAAGTTACTTGATTAAGACTAATGATTTGCGAAGTCAATGGATACGTTGCACAATGATACAGTGACCCCAGAAATATTCATGTTTGAAATATATAACTATAATATACAATTAACTAAACATTATTCTTTTATTATGTTGATTAGTATAATGGTAAAAATATCTTGGAATATAATCTTAAAAGGATTAAATATATTTTTGGTCTCTTAAAAATAAAATATTTTTGATTTTAGTCCTTAAAAAATTGATTTTAGTCATTTAAAGATTTTTTTAGTTCTTACAATCAAATAACAATGTTAAATTATGATCTAATAACAACATTGGTAACCCTCTAACTTATCATGTTATCAAAGAGTCTAACAAGATAGTCACATGTTATTTATTTTTATAAATCATATTTTTAAATTTTTATCTGTTCAAAACAATTAATAATGTCATACTAGTTAATGAAAATTTAAAAATATAATTTTAAAAAAATAAAATTATAAATAATTGTCCTATTAGACTTGATGACATAACGAGTCACTTGAATGTCAATGTCACTATTCATTATTATTTAATGTTGTTATTTGATAGGAATGACAAATAATTTTTTTAAAGAACTAAAATCATAAAAAAAAAATTAAAGAACTAAAATTAAGAATATCCTATTTTTATGGGATCAAAATCATATTTAGCTCATGTTAAAATAATATAATAAATAATATAAATGGTATAATAATTAAAATAAAGACTACAATTCACTTTTAGTCCTTTATCTTATTTTTATATTTAGTTTGATTGTTTATTATTTAAAAAGTTCACTTCAATACTTTATCTTTTCAAAATGGACCTAATTAGTTCTTTCCATTAATGTTCGTTAACATATGTAACAGAACTTAGTGATATGACACTAAACAACATTCTAATATCCTACATGACACAAGAGACTAAATAATGTTCAATTGGGATTTAATTTGGACTCAATTTGGTTCTTCATCCTTTTAGATGGGTTTGAATTGGTCATTCATATTTTTAAATGGGTTTAAATTGATCCTTTAATTATTATAATTAATTCAACTTAGTCATTTGAATAACATGCATTCTTTTCATTGATAACTCATCTTAGGAATAACATAGTATTATAACAACAAATACAATCATCAATTTCATGAAATGTTAGCCAAATTACATTGTTCAAGTACATTAAAATTGTCTACTTTTACTTCAAATACATTTGAAACCATGCACAAGTTCTAAATCTAGAACATTCATTGAGTAGTAGTATGAAATGGTTGAAATTCATTATTGTATTTTGTTGTTTAATGTTAGGGATTAACATGGTTTTGATATTGATGTTATTCAATCTACAACATTCGTAGAGCAGTAATAGAAAATGATTGAAAATAATCATTGTATTATGTTGTTTAATGTTAAGGATTAACATTGTTGTAATATTGATATTATTGAATTTGTCAATGATTGAAGGTTCTACATTTCAAATGTATTTGAAGTAGATAATTTTAGTATACTTGAACAATATTTGTTATTTGGTTAACATTCCACGAAGTTAATGACTATATTTGTTGTTTTGTTACTTTGTTATTCTTAAGATAAGTTATTGATGAAATAGATGTATGTTATTTGAATAACTAAATTAAATTTATTATAATAGTTTAAGGATCAATTTGAATCCATTTAAAAAGATGAAAGACCAAATTGAACATCACTAAGTTTCATTATGTCTACTAACAAATGTTAATGAAAAGGACTTCGCTTAAAAAAAATAAAATAAAGGACAAAATGAACTTATTAAAAGATAAAGAATCAATAAACAATAAATAAATAAATGATTAAATAAATAAAAAATATACTATAAATGATTAAATAAATAAAGGACTAAAAGTAAAGTTTAGCTTAAAATAAACAATATACTATAAAAAAAAGTATAATAATTATAGAAAAAATAAATAAATAAAATAATTCTATCGTGTATCAATGTTAATATCTTAAAGTATAATACTAAAAAATAAAACAACATTGTAAATAATTTAATGATTAAAATAAATAATGTAACAAATAATAGTAAAAAAATAAAATCCTCTTGTTAATCAAAAGAGAGAGAAAGAAAAAAAAGAATAACAAAAATTTACTTTATGTAAAAAATATAAAAATAAATAAATAAATATTTCAATGATAAAAAGAGAATAAAAATAAGAAATTAGAAATTAGCATTTTAAACATGCTACTAGAGTAATATTTTAAAAATGTTATAAGCCACTAACATGGTGTAACATGGTCGATAGATAACATTACATTTTAAACATGTGGTCAAGTGTTCAATCCACATTCTTTGAGTATGAAAAAACATGTGTTAGGATTAGTCATTGGCACTCGGTCAATTGTTACCTGAATTCATCAACAAAAAAAATATTAGCAGCTACAAAATTATTTGAAGTTTTGTCAAATTTATTTTGATATATCTTCTTTTTTTTACTTACACATTAACTTCTCTTAATTGTTTAACAAAAAAAAATACATTGACATATCTTAATTGTTTAAGAAATATTATATTATATACTCATATAAGAAATGTTACTGTAAATGTTAAAAAAACATGAAAACATGTGTAATTTCAAAAGACTTCAACAAAAATTAATGTAATCTATTCTATAACTTAATTATATAATTATAATTAGGTTAAGTTATGAATATAAAATTGAAGCAAGACTTGAATACTATTATAATGAATCTTTATATATATAAAAAGAGAGTTTTTTAACATTTAATTTTTTCGTTTAAAATAGGAATCTAAACGGTATTTCAATATAATACACTTATTATAGATAATATATATAATTGGATATTAGTAAAACATATTTTAATTAATAAATAAATATTTTGAATATAAAAATATAAATACAATTAATATTTTTAAAATTTAAAAATACATTATTTATAAAAAATATATAAATAATTGAAAACAAATAAGATTTAAAAATGTAAAACTAATTTATTTAAAACTTAAATATCAAATTTTAAAATTTTAAAAATATATCTAACTCAATTAATGAGCGTGTCATTATCATACTCTTCTCTCTCCGTTGGGCTCTGTTAGGGTTTCCAGTAGCCACATGAGAGTTGTATCCGCAGGTTCTCTTGGTTTTGACTCAAGCGCGGTCGTGCATATCTGCTGTTGTGTGCCTTATGGCGTTTCTGGATGGAAAGATGTTAATTTCATTGAGGAGGAGGAAGCATTAATAGTTTTGCCAGTGGAGGAAAATAACTTGATAGACGAGGAGGTAATTAGTGATTATTGGTTGGTCGGGAAGGTTTTAACGATGGTTTCTTTCAATATCGGGGCTTTCAAGACTACTATGATCCAATCTTGGAGAGTCAAAGAGGGTGTGGAAATTCACGATCTTGATAAAAACCTATTTTTCCTTTAGGTTCCTTAAGAAGGAAGACAAGGACTGGGTTTAGCGTTTGAGATCCTGGAATTTTAATAGAAAACTGGTCATTATCCAGGAACTAGATAAAGATGCAAACCTTTTGGAGATTGATTTGTTCAGATGCCAATTCTGGATAAGGGTGTATGATCTCCCTATAGGCAAGTGCAACCTAGATACTGCTAAGGTGATTGGTAATTTAATGGAAGGCTTTGTGGATGGGATGAGTCTGATGATAATTGACTAGGAAGATTCATGAGAACAAGAGTACAGGTGGACGTCTAGAAAGCACTCAGAAGAGAGATGTTGATTCAGTGGGGAAAAAAGGAAGCTTCTTGTAATTTCTTCAAGTGTGAGAGGCTTGACAATTACTATTATATTTATGAGATGTTGGACCATCTAATGAGGGATTGTGAAACCCATAATGAGGAAGAAACAAATGCTTTCCCTTATGGATCGTGGTTGAAAGCAAATAAGAAATTTGTCATGGCAGGTTTTAATAGGGAAATACGTCCAAAAGGGATAAAACATCTTATTCTACATGGAAATGAGTTAGCTGGGGGAAAAACAAAATCAGAACGACATGGGCCAATCGAGAGTGGAGGCAGTGGTGGAATCTTTGACATCATGCAAGTTGGTGGGGGATGATCCTTTGTAGATTAAAGATATTGATAAAGAATCCTTACCTTGCATGGACCCGGGAGTTAAGGAAGAAGTGATAGGTGTTGATCCTAAACAAAAAATGAGTTCTCTCTCTAACAAGGCAACTAAATCTCCAACTGATGTTTGGAAGCCAAATGATGGTACTAAAAAGAGTAGGGGGGAGCACTGAAGTAAGTTCTTGGGTTAGTAAAAACATGAGGAAATGGAAAAGGGTTGCAAGAGAGAGGGAGGTTTCCAAAACAGATTTTCATGACGCAGAAAGAAAGAGAAAAGTAGATGTGTGTCCTAAAGTGGAAATGAAGGAATCAAATGAAAATGGTGGGTTATTCTTTCCTTTGGTATCAGCAGGTGTTATTAAGCAGGCCCACCGGGAGCCATGAAAATGATTAGTTGGAATTGTCGTGGGCCTGGGAACCCACAAGTAGTGAGAGCTTTGCGTAAGCTCCTTTTTACTAAAGTTCCCAAACTGGTTTTTCTTATGGAAACCAGAAAGTGTAGCTCTGAGTTACAGACTTTGAGGAATGTAGCTAGCTCGTTAAACCTTTTTGTGGTAGACTGTGAGGGGTCAGGCAGAAGACGTGCTGGGGGCTTGGCGGTATTATGGAGCTCCAACATTGTTTTTGATGTCATTTCATGTTTGCATAATCATATCCATGCAAAAGTCAATACTAATGAACCTGCTAAAGCTTTCTTCATATCTTTGATTTACGATTTTCCTGATCAAGGCCGTAAATATCTTACTTGGCAACTATTGCAGAACTTCTATCCTGGCTATTCGGAACCATGGCTTTGTGTGGGTAACTTTAATGAGATATTATCACCTGAAAATGAAAAAGGAGGTGCTCTAGTAGCTTATAGTCAAATATCTCCCTTCCAAGAGACAATAGAGGATTGTGGCCTTATGGATTTGGGATTTGAGGGCTTCAGATTTACTTAGTCAAACAAACGTAGGCTACTTGAGATAGTGGAGGAGAGATTAGACAGTGGTTTGGCTAATGAGGAGTGGAAGAAAATGTATAACCAAGTGAAGATTTATAGCTTGACGCGCCATAAATCAGATCATAATCCATTCGTGGTGCAATTTGGTCGTGTAGGGAAACAAAAAAGGAAGAAACGAAGAATTTACAAATTTGAGCAAGTATGGCTTGAAGATGTAAAATGTTGTAGAATTGATGAGCATTCTTGGATCCCAGGATGTAACGTTTTATCAAACATTGCTCGCACAAATGAAAATCTTAATTTATGGGGCATGGAAAAAATTCAAGAATATTCCAAATCGCATAAAGGCTACGAGGAAGAAATTAGATAAATTACAACATGCAGAACAAATTGATCAAGTATTGAATGAGATCGTGGATAGGAAGAATGAACTTGATTAGTTATGTTTGCATGAGGAAATTGTTGGTTTTAGTTTTAAGATAAAGAAAAAATAATTTAACAAAGAAATAATATAACTTTATTTTGTATTGTAGAAATGTATAATTTTATTGAATTTTATTTGACAGTGGAACAAGATAATTGTGTAATCATATATATATTTGATTATGCAACAATTTCCTCAAGCTCAAGGATAAGGAAGGTACATGAGCTTGAAAATCAATTGAGTATATGAAGTTAGAAGAAGTGCCTTGGTAAAGATATTTGTTAGTTGCTGGTTGGAGGGAACAAAAGTGGTTTGAACTTTGCCTTGAATTTTTTCCTGAACAAAATGACAATCAATTTTAACATGTTTGATTCTTTCATAAAAAAGAGATTGTTTGCTATACGGAGGCAGCTAGATTGTCACAAGATAAAGTTGGATATTGTGGAATGCCCAATTCATGAAGAAGGGTTTGTAGCCATGTGATTTCACTAACAACAAATATTAAGCTTTGGTAGAGGAATGTGAAACTATTGGATTGGTTCTTGGTTCGCCAAGAAATGAGACTTGATCCCAAAAAAGACAATAACCAAAGGTGGATCTTCTAGTGAAACATGTAGATCAATTTGTATCATAGTAAGAATGTAGTCGTAGAGAAGAGTGGAATGAAAGTAAGATGCCATAATCAAGAGCATATTTAATGTATCTTATTACTCTAAGTGTTACTTGCTAATTTGGGTCTCAAGGAGAAGACATAAATTGTGACAATAAATTCACTGCATAAGTGATATCCGGACCGGTGACAGTAAGATATAGAAGTCTACCAACTAGCCGTCTATATAGAGCAGGGTTAGATAAGAGTTTACCAACATCAACAACCAGATTGTGATTGTAATCCAATGGAGTTGTAACTGGTTTACTAGTAAGAAGGCTAGTGTCTTGCAATATTTCTATTACATATTTTTGTTGATTGAGAAAAATTTCAGCCTCAGAGCATGCTAATTTGATGCCCAAGAAATATTTCAATGGTCCCAAATCTTTTATGTTGAATTAAGTAGAGAGATATTGCTTGAGAAGTGAAACAACCAATAGATCTTCTTCTGTAATTACAATATCATTAACATAAATAAGTAAAATGGTGAGATGAGAGTCACAAGTAAAGGTGAATGTGGAGTAATCAACTTTAGACTGAGTAAAACCAACTTCAAGTAATGCATTTGAAAAAGTAGTAAACCAAGTGCAAGAGACTTGTTTTAATCCATAAAGTGACTTATTGAGGTGATAAACTTGATTTTCCTCCTTTCTTCAAAATTCGAGAGGAAGTTGCATATAAACCCCTTCTTGTAAATGACCATGTAAAACAACATTGAAAATATCTATTTGATGAGTTGACCAATGCTTAGTTGTTGTAATACTGTAACTAGAGCAAAAACATCAGTAAAATAAAAACTTTCAAGTTGTGAGTAACCCTTAATTACGAAGCGTACTTTTACCTGTCAATGGAACCATTATAATTATATTTAATGTGGTATACCCATTTACAACCTATGACTATTTTTCCAGGAGGCAAAACAGCTAAAGTCTAAGTGTTGTTAGCCTCTAATGCCTTTATTTCGTTCGCCATAACCTTTCTCCAATTGGGATAATTGTAAGCAACAATGTATGAGGTGAGTTCATTGTGTTTGGAAATACAATTAATAAAATGAAGATGAGTTTGTGAATATGCATGTGAACAAAGATAGTGAGAGATAGAATATTGTGTATCTGGAGATGATGAAGAAGATTGAGCGGAGGCTATATTACATGAATAATAAAAAAAGTGAACTGGAGGTCTTGTGACTCGTTGAGAATGTCGTGGTTGTGGGTTAGGCACCACAATTGATGTAGGAACAAGTGTAGGAACATGTGTAGGTTGAGTAATAGGTGACACAACTGGTGTGGAAGGGTGGGAACCATCGATAGTGAAAAAGGATTAAGAAAGGTTATTAATAGGTATGATGTTTAAAGGGTTAGTGAATGCTTGATAAGAAATAGTTAGAGAAAGAGATGTTTGATCTGTGTGTAAGTCATTTAAATTTTTATCAATTTTAAAGAGAAATATTATTTCATGAAAAATGACATCTCGACTAACAAAAAAATTGATGATGATTAGGATCATGCAATCGATAGGCTTTTTGACCAGTAGGGTATCCCATAAAAATGCACCATCTAGCTCTAGGTTCAAACTTGTTTAGATGGTGATGAGAAGTGAATTCATAACATAAACAACCAAATGTATAAAGATGAGAGAAATTAGGTGAGTGACCATGAAGTTTTTCATAAGGAGTCTTATCACCAAAAGGTTTGGATGAAGTGTGATTGATGCAATGAGTAACGATGAGAATGCAATCCCCAAAAAGAAAGTTTTTACGTTAGCTTGAAAATGAAGAGCTCTAGCAACATTAAGAAGATGACAGTGCATACGTTCGACAATGCCATTTAGTTAGGAAGTACCAGGATAACTAAATTGCTGTAAAATGTTAGAGTCATGAAGAAGGTTATAATATGAATGGTTGATGAATTTAATACCATTATCAGATCGACAATTTTTACATAAGTATTAAAATGATTGTGAACATAAACCAAGAAATGGACAAGCAAAGAATATGCATCAGACTTATATTTCATGAGATAAGTCCATGTAACTCGGGAAAAATTATCAATAATAGTTAAAAAATAACAATGACTATTTATAGTAGGTGTAGTGTATTTTTCCAAACATCAACATGAATTAAATCAAACAAAAAATTAATAGAGGACACATGTAAAAGAAAAGAAAGATGTGTTTGTTTTAACAAATGAAAAATTTCACAATGATCATTAAACTCTTTATTGAAACAAGAATAGAAGCTAAATACTTGAGGGCACTTGGTGAAGGATGGCCGAAATGAGCATGCCATGTGGTGGATGAGGTGGTGAAAAAGACAACAACAATGATAGAGACTTTAAGGAAGTATAGTTCATCTTGTTCATTGTCTCAACCAATCTCCTTCGTCAAACGATCCTAACATATACAGTGATGAGGATAAAAAAGACATTATAGTTAGAAGTATGTGTGAGTTTTGACATAGATAAAAGATTGAATTTGAAAAGGGGTACAAATAATACATAAGTAAAAATCATGTGTAATGTAAGTTGTACAATACCAATGCCATGAATGAAAATTAAATGACCATTATGTACACAAATAGTAGTGTAGATAGAAGAAGGGATATACTACTGATGAAAGGAAGAAAGAGTGAAAGAAACTTGATATATTGCTCCAGTATCAATGACCCAATTATTAGGCATACAAAGGGAAGAATAAAGAGCTAAAGATTGACATGTGAGATTGACTTTAGGCTGGTTTATCTCTCGTAATAGGCGTAGAAGTTGTTGCAATGATTCTGTTGATATAGGATCTTTTGCAATATTAATAGACTGAGTAACATCAATATGAGTGGATAATATAAAAGACTGTCCATGAGTGTAATTGGTGAAACTAGTAAGGATATCAGTCACAAGACTTTGTCCACTAATATTAGAGGATTGAAGATTATAGGGGATTTTCAGATTAAGGTTGTTAGAGAAAGAGGATGTGATATTATCATTGGTCATAATGTAGCGTGAGCAGAAAGAAATTGCTATTGATACTATGAAAGTAGTTGATTGTGTCTTTATTCAATCATAAAAAGAATATACACACACACACACACAAGTGGTATTGAAAGAAGATTACATTATATTGCTGGAAACTAGACAAGTATCTTTCCTAAGTATATATCTAAAATTTTTAACAGTGAGTCAAGATGATTATGTAATTATATCATATATTTGATTGTGCAATATGTATTTGAATACACAAAAAAAATAACTGAATAAAAATCATATTCCGTGATTTTAGGAATTGTTACTAATAATTGAATAATAAAATTTAAAACTAATTAATCCATTCATAATCTAATAAAATATTCTTATCTTTACTAATTAATTTATTCAAATTTAAATTAAAATTTTTTTGACAACATTTAAGGCATATATCCAACACTTCTCCTTGCCTTGGAGGTTGCAAACTTTTAGCTTTTTTTTTTTATAAAAAATTCAACATACTAATTTAGGATGACTCAGTAAAGACATTAACAATTTGATTTTCTGTTCTAAATGAGTTTTCTATTGCTGAAATACTTTTGCTTCTCTCTTATATGATTAAACCTTAGCATTTTCAACTTTCAACTTCTCAGTCAATTATTTAATTTCAATCTTTAGTGATGACATTCCTACACCATAACTTCTTATCTTTGATTCAATAGCCTTCAACTTTAAATTCAGAGTTTTTACACACTTTTCACCATGCTAAGTTTTCTCAACTTTTTCTTTTATTTCATTTTCTCTTAGTTGTATCTGCTTGTTTGTGTACTCTTGCATAATAGTTGTAAATTTTGTTTTAGTAGTACCACTAGAAGACTTGGGGGCTACTATTTAAGAACCAACTTATTTTTCTTCTTCTTCAACTTCTTTTTTCTTTTGCTACAATTTAGTCATATCCTCTTTTATTGAAAAGGAAATTTGCTCCTCCTCCAATGAATTTAAAACAAAGTTTTTTTCTGTCATTTTTATTTGGAAAATTTCCTTGACATATGCATATTTAATTGTGCACCTTTTGTTTTCAAATAAGACTTTGTAACTTTTTTCAACTAGTTGTTCAATACTCGACAAATTCTTATTAATTTTAAGAACATACAACACATCAAAAATAAACTTTGTACTTTAGTAGGTTGAAATTGTTATTGTTCCTTTTTCTTTCATAACAATGTACTTGTCATTTCCAACTGAAATCTTCGATGTGCTTGCAATGCTTAGTTCCTTGAATATGTCCTTGTTTGACATGTTGTTACTACAACCATTGTTAATAAGCAAATTTTGACTTGATTCATCACTAGAGAAACATATGGCAGATAACAAGTAATCTTCCTCCTCTTTATTAATAATTTTTGTCTCTTTACCACGTGGTTGATTCTTGTTATGATCAAAAGTCGTTAATTAATTAACCTATGCAATAATAAGATTCGTAGGATTTATATGAAGCAACATATCTTGGAATCTCTAATTTCATTAGCAATTGTTAATTAACCTCCTTGTGTTTAGTCTTCTTTCTAATTCAAGACATAATGCACAATAAGGGAATAAATTAGAAATAAGAGGTTTCTTAGAACACAAAACTATTATGCTTATCATTTTAAAAGAAAAGATTAATAATTACTTGGATAATTAGAGTTTAATTAAAATAGATGGTTAAGGAGATCATGAAGATAAATCTAAAATCACAATTCTAGATTTCTCAATCTATTAGAATCTTGGTTCTATTGCTTGTTCTTTTGTTCATTCTTTTAAAATTGATTGCACCTCAAACAAATTTCACACAAGATAAAAATTTCAAATTATTTGATTTAATATAATTTGAGTTATTTAGAAATACAATTATTCTCTAGGATACGATATTCGGACGAGTCCATGATATTGTTGTATAGATACACTTGTTCTTGTGCAACCATATTTTATGTATTAAATGTTCTCATAGCTTTTGAATGTTTCCATTATATGAGAAATAAAAGAAGTGGAAGAGATGGTGCCATGGCACTGAAATTGGATATGGCAAATGCATATGATAGAGTGGAGTGACCGTCCTTATAGTGTTTTATCACATATAGGCTTTCCAGGTAATTGGATAAATCTGGTCATCGCTAGTTTTGTATCATTTGCTATTATGTTGAATGGCCAACCAAAACAATTTTTTTCTCCATATAGAGGATAGCAATAAGGGGATCCTTTTTTCTCCATATCTCTTTATTCTATGTACATAGGTGTTGTTTAAAATGGTTAATAAGGTAGTAGTTGATAATATTTTGCATGGTATTCATATTTGCCCAAGGTCACCTGCTATATCATACTTGTTCTTTGTAAATGACAATATAATTTTCACTAAAGTAAGCTGTGAAGAAATTCGAAGTCTCTCTATCCTTCTAAAATCTTATCAATAAGCTTTTGATAAAAAAATTAACTTTCACAAATTCGAGCCTTCTTGTAGTCATAATGTGCTTAGTTCCAAAATCTATAAGCTTGAAGGGCTATTGAACATAAAGGTAGTGGAAAGCCATGTGAAGTATTTGGGCATGCCAACCATTGTTGGTAGATCAAAAACTTAAGTATTCCATTTTGTTAAGGAGAAAGTGTGAAAGAAATTGAAATGATGGAAAGAAAAGGCTTTATCTCAAGTGGTTAGAGAGACTCTTATTAAGTTTGTGGTTCAGGCCATTCCCACAGACATAATGGGGTGTTTCAAACTACCCATCTCTTTATGCAATGAAATTAAAGGCCTTATAACAAAGTTTTCCTGAAGTGGAGATGTGAATAAAAGGAAGATGCATTGGCTATCTTGGAAAAATCTTTCGGAAGCAAAACGAAAAGGGGGGTTTGGATTTAAAAGTGTTCAATCTTACAATGAAGCACTGTTGGCAAAACAAATCTAGAGGTTGGCCCATAATGAAGCTTTGTTGTTGAGTAGAGTGCTGAAGTTGAAATATTATCCATATACTATTGTGATGAAAGCTAAGAAAGGTCCTAATCCTAGCTTCACACGGTCAAGTTTGTTGTCTGCAAAATGGATTATCGAGGAAGGTGTTTTCTCGAGGGTAGGGGATGACCGATCTATCAATGCTTGGGATGATGTTTGGGTTCTAAAGAATGCATCTTTAAGGCAATTTAATAGTGGTGAAAGGAATTCAGAGGAGAACTTATTGGGCGTTGACTTGTTCTATCTTGTTGCGAGGTTATGGAATATAAACTTTATTAATTATCTCTTCCCTCCTAATGTGGCAAGCTAGTGTAATGTCCATACCTCCAAAACTATTTCCTGATAGGGATAGTCTTTCATGGAGATACACTAAGGATGGTGATTATTCAGTAAAATCGGGGTATCATCTAGCTTTCGAGAAAAAGGCAACTTGGAGAGGGTCTATCAAGTTGCGTGACGCCCCAAGTCTGGAAGTAAATCTGGAATGCTCAGGTAATTCCACGATGCAGACATTTTGCGTGGAGGATTTATAGAAATATCATTCCAGTAAAATCAAGATTAAAAGAAAGGGCTCTAAACATTGACGGGGTTTGCCCTTGCTGTTATGAAGCTGCTGAAATTTTAGAGCAGGCATTACTACTCTGTCCTCAAATAAAACTTACTTGGTTTGCTTCACCTTTGGGCATGAAAGTGGAGGAACAAGATATTAGTTTTATCCAAGCATGGTTACAAACATGTGTCCTAAGACTAGACAGATTTGCTATGGGTATGGTTTTTTCTACATTATTGCTATTTGGCAAGCACACAACGAATGATTGTTCCAAGGAAAAAAAAAAAAAACAGATATAGCATGTTTTGGCTCTTATTGTTGTTGGTGTAAAACGTGTTATCCTTGAGGAGCAGAAGGCGATAGGAACCAATATTGTGAGAGAGGTTCAAGGTCATGGAGGATGGGTGCCATCAAACCCACAAAAGCTAAAAATGAATATTGATGCAGCTGTAATACAAGGAGACGACACGAGCTTTGGAATGATTGTTCCAGAACATCACGGGAAAGTCAGAGCAGCTGCAACTAAGTTGCTACCTGAAGTACTGGATCCTGAATTGGCTGAAGCGAGTTGTTTGAGATTGAGTTTAGACACTTGTTTGAACACTTGGATGTATGACATAATTGTGGAAACTGGCTGCCAAAGAGTTTTCTCAGCATGGAAGAAGGATTCTCGAAGGGGTTTTAATTATTTTAATATGATAATTGATGACTGAAATCCTAGTCTTGAGCATTGAAAAACTGTGAAGTGGATATTGAGATATCTTTGTGATATTTTTAATTTAAAATCGTGTTTTGGAATTGGGAAACTTGTTCTTTGTGATTATACAAACTCTGACATGACAGGGGATGTTGATTCAAAAAAATCTACTTCTGACTATTTGATTACCTTTGTAGGGGGAGCTGTGACTTGTCTACAAATGAGACTGAGTTTATTGCCATTATTGAGGCTTGTAAAGAGTTGTTCTAGATGAAGAAATTTGTATAAGAACTTGGTTTTGAGCAATATAGATATATTTTATTCTGTGATAGTCAAAGTGTTATCCATCATTGAATTCGTGATGTTTTGGATTCTAAGTTATTAGAGCTTGAGAATATTCATACGTGATAATGGTTTTGATATGATGACAAAGACTCTATCAAAGGAAAAACTTGAAACTTGTCGATTTATTTATGAGTTGACATTTGCTCTTTCTTGAGTTAGAGGGGGAGTTTGTTGTGTGGGTCTTCTTCAAATTAGGCCCAATAACATTATATTTTTTAAAATAAAATATATTTTAGTAGTCCATAGTGTTTTTTAAAAGGTAAGTCACTTTATGTGATTTTTCAGTTCACATACAGAGAGGTGTGTTAAACTGTGCATAACATTTATTTTCTTCTTATCGTGAATATTTATTTGAGATATTCAGAATTTCATTTTCTCTCACAATTGGGATGTGATATATTTATTCCGTTATGAGTTTATATTGATGATTTTGCTGCACTAATGATTTATACTATTGTGTTTATGAATATAGTGTTTATGTGTGAGTTTTTGTAGAAATTCTTTATTACACTCTTAAATATCTTTATATAGTAAAGATTTTTTTCTAGACTAAATTTTGTAATTTTTGTCCCTTTTATTAGAATTTATACGTTAAAATTGTTAAATGTTCATTTTATTCTATTATTACACATATATGTTGGATAAATAATAAAGTAACTCATTTACTAACTAGGAATGCTTTTTAAATTATTGTTTTGTTAATTAATATTAGTTCCTTTTCAAAAATTAAAATAAAATTAATGAGAGTGAATTAAAGGATAAAATTATATTTTAATATTTTTTTTGTGTACAATCATATTCAACAAAAAAATATATTCTGAAGTTAATTTACTGGGCTGTAATTTAACTTTTGAAATTCATTTTTTATATTTTAAAATTTTAATTTTAAAGTATTTTTTCTCTATTACAAAATTTAAAATTTTCGACGGATGTAAGTCCATCGGTAAATATTTGTCTGTAATTCATATTTAAAAGTTTCGTTGAAAATCTGTCAGTAATATTTGTCAAAAATTAAATTTTTTTGATGGATATAAATTTCTCTGTAAATATTTGTCAGTAATATATGTTTAAAAATTCCATCGAAAATCCGTTGATAATATCTATTGAAAATTTGGAAATTAATCTATCGATAATTCATGTTTTTTTGACAAATTGTTAATTTGCTGGTAATATTTGTTGATAATATAATTTTTTCGATGGATTTGGATCCTGGTAATTTGGTTTTTTTCTTGTAATAGAAACCGTGTGAACCCCACAAAACTTAGTTACCTAGTTGGTTCTGCTTAGTCACCACCACTTTGGGTAGTTCAATGGCGTGGCATCCACCGGCGTCCTCAAAGCTCAATCTGTAGCAAGGTGGATGATGTGGAGAAGATGATTTGTGGCAAGGTGGATGATGTGGAGAAGATGATGAGGAGGACGAGTCGCTGTTTGCCAATTTTGGCGAGTTACAGGAGTGTTGGGCAGTTTTCCAATAGAGAACTATTTTGAGAAACAGGGCGGTGTTAAGTGAGAAAGATGGTTCAGATTTGGCACAGAAAAGAAGTATCAGTTGATGCTGTTTCGCTAAGGATGGTCAATTAATGCAAAAAAAAAAAAAAAAAAAGAAATACCAAACACAATAAGAGTGAAACACGAGTGTGTGAGTGTAATTTATTAAATGATATTATTATACCTGATCTTTGTATTAGGCTTAAAGTTCAGAGCTTCTTCATAAACACATCAAAACCTGTATGTCTTATTTTTCTTTGACTGGAATTTTGGATAGTAATAGTATTATTTCAGATTAATGTTTTTAATAATTCTTCTACACATACTTGTTAGCTTAAGATGGGAAATAAGGCTGTGAGAAATAATTGTTGGATAACTCTAGGACAAATTGTGTCAAATACATTTGTCTGTGTTACCTAGTCACCTGAAAAAACGAAGATGTTAATTACCTAATTGATATAAATTGGCATTGATGCAAATTAGCCCTTGCTAGTACCTGCGAAGTATTTATTAGATGTAGCCATTTCTGTCGGTTGATTCCATAGCCTTCCTTTTCTTACAAAAACTCTTTCCAACTGGCACATGATTAATTCCCTTTGCGATTTCTACCAAGAGCATAGGAATAAAACCATGCTCTGTGACGTGACTCACAAAAATGATCCATACTAGTGTATCAAATAATCCCATAACATATGTTATTTAGGGCTAAAAGTTTAGGGGATGCCATTAAATTATAATATATTCACGCATATTTGCTTCCTTGTCTGTCTTGTCAGCAAGAAAAATGAAAATCATGATACTGTTTTGCACGAATTTCTTCTCTTGTTTGATCATGATAATTCCTACTTTTCTAAGAAAATTTACATAAGAAAGTATGAATTATATGCTTAGAATAATTCTTTTATTGATGCAATAAAGTAACAAGAAAATGAGTTGAGCTTTAGTAGAAGATAATTCTCACGAACAACATGAAGAATACTCATGAAAAATATAAAAAAAAAAAGAGAGAATAAACATGAACAGGTTATTAATAATCATTTCATCATAAAACTACAACACAAGCTTTAAACATTCCATGCACATAAACCAGAATCATTGGAATATCAATGGTTTGATTTGATACACCAGAATGGATCACCATTGCATATCACATGAACAAGAGACTGAAAGGCACAAAATTAATCACGGTAATAAATTAAAGAGATATAAAATGATGGTATAGCTAGCCCATGATTTGCGATAGGTGGCTGTGGCTTATTTGATCGTTTAATACTGCACTATTTATAGATGGATAAAGTAAAAGATTTTAAATTAGAGGCAGTCGTACATGGTTATAATAATTCTCCGGTTACAATTATTGGAGCCATATTTAAATTCTTGCATGAGGTTTTTACTCACTTCAACAACCATTCCTCTATGAATAGTACAGTGGTGGGTCGACTCACGTACAACTACTTAATCCACATCTCTCGACTCTCACGCAACTTAATTATTTGTTCAATCTCAACTATCAGCACAGATCAAAAGAAAATTACTGTTTAAACTCCATGCAGCAATGTGACAAGGACAGAAAGGAAACAAATTTATCATGATATATTTTCCGGTGAAAACTGTAATGTGTCTTAATTATATGATAATTGTTTTGATCGTACAGAATCCAAAAGCCCTTAGAAAACATCAATAAGTTGCATAAGGCAAATGTTAGGATCTGAGGATACATGAGAATATCAAGATCTCCATAGTTCTCGTAAAATTTGTTAAGTGGTCTGGGACTAAGTTTCTGCTAATTTTCACATGATATGTAGTATTATTAACTTTTTTTAAATATTAAAAAATTTAAATATATCTCACATAAAAATTAATCAAGTCAATCATGAACATAAGATGATAAAAAACTACATAATAATTTATTTTATGTATGGAAATTTAATCAGAAAATAACTAAAAGTGAAGTAAATTTTAATAATAACGTTAATGAAAAGAGCAGAAAAATAAAACAAATATACCTCAATTTTTAATGTCGAAAACTTTCCTTAATATGAAAGAATAATTTTTTCAAAAAAAATAATGAAAGAATAAAAATCATTAGACCTAGTATAAAAATTCTTTCACTATATGAAATAATGAATACATCATCAAAGTCTCCCTAGCACCAACGAAAATTAACAAAACATAAAATACATCTCTTAATGTCATAAAATTAGACAATGGATACATAGAGTATACAAAATGAAGGCAAAATTACCAATAAAATATATAAAAAATAATTAAAGAAGTTTCTATTAAAAATAGTCTTAAATATGATTAACAAATAAAATAAACTTAAATATGATTTTAAATTAAAAAAATAAGATTTATTTATTTATTTTAATTTGTAAATTTTCTTAATTTAATCTCTACTGTTAATAATAATTGATATGATAATTATATATTTTTTTATAAACTATATTTTTAAATTTTCATTATTAAAAGATTTAATAAAATAATTAATATAAAAAATTATAAAAAAATTATACATAATAGGTTTATTAAATTTATTAACGACATTATATATTGTTAGATTCTCAATAATACGATATCGTTTAATATTATTATTTGATCAAAAATATAAATTTATTTTAAAAAACTAAAATATTTTTTTTAAAATTAAATATTATTTTAAAAATTTAAAATAAAAAAGATATTATTATATTTTAAGGATGAAAATCATAATTAAACCCAAAAATAAAGTAATGGAAACAGAACTCTGTTTCTACCAACTCATCTGCAAAAATTTTCTTCTAAAATTGTTCTACCTATTAACTGTTTCTTTTGGTACCTTTCGCTGCACTTTTGTTTTCTTCCTCTTTCAAGAGCCGTCCGTGGCTTGCCTTGTTGCACGTCTTCTTTTCTTTTAAAACAACCTCGGATAAAAATCTCTTAAAACCAAATAATGGGCTTTGGGCATTTTATCCTCTTTTTTTCTTTTTTTTTTTTCTTGTCTTCTATTTTGTAAGTTAGTCTGGGTTTAACTTACTGTCTATCTGGTAGATGGTAAATTGAAAGAGGGATGAGAGATGAAAATTGATAGAGTTATTTTATAAAGAAAATAAAGAGAATATTAAATAATTTAAAAAATGATAAAAACTCATTATTATTTCTTTATTTTTTTTATTGTATTTTTTTAATCAAATATCTTTAATTTTTATTTTAATTCTTACATTTTTTTATTCATATACTTTTTTTTTTTTCATTTATGTTATTTGTTTCTTCTATCTTATCTAGCAAAGAAAGCATTAAAGAGGGACTCACCTAGTATATGTACCCCTTACGAAGTGGGAGCCATGTGTTGCTACCTCAATAATTATGCTGCAAATCTTAAGCTTCTCCCTGACAAGTAACTTTGTCAACATACAACACCTTTATCATCCATATATCCAACCAACACAGCCTTTCTATATAACCGATGATTTTCTTAACACCACAGATTCAATATCTTATTGTACGTGCTCATCATGATTATTTTCATGGTTTTCATCTTGGGCAAGATCCTCAATTCGTCTTATTAGAAGCCTCAACTCCTTTTGATTCTTGTTGGAAGAAACTGAATTAAGCTCAATTACATTACTACTGACGAGACACTGAGACCTCTTTCCCTACTAATGTCTCTCAACTATTAATTTTGATTTTTACAAACTTATCAAAACACGTAGGTGATCACCATAAACATTTTTATCTGACTGAATCTTTTTCAACACTTCATATTGCAAGGACACACATCATAAAATGTTTAGGACACTCTTCTCCCAAATATCCGTGGATCATTCTTTTAGCAACAACACTCTTGCTTTCTACAGTAAGCATAAAATGTTCCTTCCCATTTCATGATCAGCAGATCTAAAATTGCGTAAACACATTCATATACTTAAATCATATGCTTATAAAATCATATACTTAAAAATTGTTGGTTTAATTTGAATGCTTATAAATTTTTAAAAGAATTTTATTAAAAGACATTGATATTGTAAATGTTTTATTAAGTGGTTATCTAATAATAAATTGACATATAATTAATAATTATTGACTTCTATGACAGAGACCATTTTAAAAAAAATAAAATTGACACAGAATCAAGTAACTAATAACTAGAAATAGAGGCCATTTTAAAAATGTTTAAAATTTATGAAAACCAAAATAAAAAAAAAATTAAAATTAAATTTAACAACATTTACAAGAATTAAAAACTACACCGTATCAACAACTTATCAATGGCAATTGATAAGTAAAGATAGTAGGTTCAGATTCCCTGTTGTGAAGAATTCAAGACATTGACGCAATCAATTAATAAAAAAATTGCTAAATATAGATCGAACAAATTTTTCAACTTTAACTAGGATCTAAAAATTAGAATTGACTAAACGATGTGAATTTGTGATTTTGTGAATGTGTAGCTGGAGGGAGCCAATCGGAATTTATGAATTGTCTCATTAAGTGACCAATGAAGCAATCATAGCAGCAAAGAATAAGGAATGGGAGAAGGTCTAGCCAGAAGAGGGGACCAATGGTCCCTCCTTCGGAATTCACGAGTAGTCTCCTCAACAATAGACCACAATGAGGCAATATATTCATTGCTTACGGAATGTTGATAACTGAGATGAGAAGATAACTTCCCTCGTAGGATATTGGTAGGAGATTTTTGTGGGGGCATTACTACAAAATGAGGGTACTGCCACAATGCCACGTATTTTATTTTCGTTTGGATGTATTTAATAAGATAAATGAAATAAAATAGTTAGATTATTAATTTATTTTATAATAAAGTAAAAATATATATTTTATCATTTAAA
>JAMLFT010001891.1:0-28160 GCA_026544285.1 Pachyrhizus erosus | reverse complement strand
AATAAATATTTTTATTGGAGGTTTTCATCGTGGAAATAATAACATTTAAGTGTAATTTTTTTAAAGTTAATATGTTACTCTGTTTTTATATTTATTATTGTAAGAAATAATATTTTTTAGATAATATATTTGAATATTATTTATGTTTTTAGAAGTTCTTTCTTTTATAATTTATTATTATTAGAAAGGTTATAAATGTTCACATTTTCAATCAAATTACATTAGCATTTTCTCCTTTATATTCATTTGATTTTATTATACTGATTTCAAAATTAAAGATTATGTATTAACCTTTGTTAATCTGACAAAGTTATGAACATTATAAAATGACAATTTAAAATTTAAGACATAATAATAAACATTTTATCTTAATATCATTGTTTTTTTCTCATTATTTTTTACATTCTTTTAATCCCAAGTACGTGTGTTCAAGCATGTCTTTACTTAATCGCTGAAAAAAAAAATTCAAAACATATGCAAGTAATCCTCCAGTTTTAGTTCTTGAATTTCTAAAGTGTTGTTATAATGATATCTAAGATTAAGAAAAATGTTAAATAATTTCTTAAAATCAAAATTACTATTATTTAAATTTCTGAAATGTATAACTTCTTATCATTTATAGTTTATAAATTTCACAATTTATTATTATTACAGTCACTAACAAAGTTAACAGCAAGTATTAATGTGACTAACAAATTTAAATTTTACAAATTTATTTGACATCCTTCCATTTTTAAGGACTATTTTGACAATGTTTCGCATATTTAAAAACTAAAATTAATGTTTATTAAAAATAAAACTTAATAACATATAAAATGACATTTGTAATATTTAATCTTATGTAAATAATATGTCAATTTGTCTTCTGTATAAATACTAGTATATTTTATATTATATATTGTGGAATTGTTTATAGTATTTTATAGTGTATAATTTTTTTTATCGAGGACTTAAGAGTGTTTTTTTTATGGATCCTACACTTTAGTTTAGACTTAACAATTTTGATTATTTTTTCAATAATAAATATTTAATGAATTGTTTAAATAAATTAAAAATTTATTTTTATTATTATTTAAAATTGGTTAAACAACACCATATTATCCAGTTCTATTAGTTTAAGTCCACCTCTATTAATGCTTACTTGTATTTTTTTATTTATTTTTAAATACTTATTTTATAAATAAATTTCAAAATCAAAACTTTAGCAGATTTTGGATGAAAAAAAAAAGTTTTTCAAGATTGTGAGGTAAATTGAATTAGAATATTTCTTCAAATTTTTACTTAATTTTTCTATTAATTTTAATAATTACTAAATAAAGTAAATATTTTTATTTTTTTATTTTTTGAGATATTAAGTGTATGTATTTTCAACCATTAAAATGTAAGAAGATTTGTATAAAGAGATAATTGGAACTTGGATTGGCTATAGTCAGTTTTGACATGCAGTCATGATCTAGTGATTGATTTGTTTTTAATATTTTAATTAATTTTTAAAAAGTTAAAAAATAAAATAAAAGTTTATTCTCTTTAACTGGTGGAAGAGAATAAACTCAATAAAGTACTTTGTTATTTGAATATTAACTTAAAATTGGATGAGGAATGAAATGGAAATTACTGTACCTTGGCAGTTCACATTGAAGTTTGAAGGTGTTTTATTGTGGGATTTAGGAAGCATGCATCTTGAATGCCATAACCTCACAGTCACAGCAATGGCAAAAGTGGTTGTATCATCACTTTCACAAGCCGTGTCATAATTTCGGGACCAGTTCTCCATTTTTGTGCAGTGAGCATTTCGTGAATTATGTTATTGACTAATGATTTTATCAACAACTGTCCTAAACATATAATCAATTCAGGAATTACTGCTACAGTAAAATAAAATTACATTAATAATAATAATTATAAGAAGAAAAACTTAAACTGTTTGAGTGCATGAATGGGGAGAGAGAAATAAAAAAGAGAAAAAATGATGATAAATAACATTATGAGAAGTAAAAATAATGACAAAAAGAAAAAATGTGGTAAAAGTGGAATGATAGAAAGTAGGATGTGTAAATATAATAATCCTAATTATAACTATAATAAAAAAAATATACAGGTAATATTTGTATAAAAATATTTTTAATTATTTAATTTAAAATTCCTGTTAACATTCTCTTTAATTAAGTAAATGATTTGATTACTTGAACTAAAACAGAACCATTGAATAATTTGGCTGAACATATAAAATTTATTTGGTCACGTGCCCATTAATTTTGCTAAGTGATAACAACAACAACATTTTCATTTGATTTGACTTTCCATAGCTTTTTCTTTGAAAATTTCCACAATCCCTTCTCCAATCAACACCTGTATTTTTTTTTTTTTTTTCATTCCAACTCCTCGCGAGTGTAAGAGAATAACGTTTACGACTTTTACCATAATTGGTTATTGATGCTCTAAGCACAGGAGCGCCAAAAGCTTAATTTTGGAGGGTTTAGTAAGCAAATAAGAAAATACGAATTTGATGATTAAATAAATGTTTTTTTTTTTATAAAACCCTGTCAACGAGAATAATACAACTTAAAAAATTATATTTATTCAATACTCTAATTTTAGATTTTTTTTATCAAACTATTTAAATTTGAAATTTATTAAAAATTATGAAT
Source organism: Pachyrhizus erosus (assembly GCA_026544285.1). NCBI lineage: Eukaryota > Viridiplantae > Streptophyta > Magnoliopsida > Fabales > Fabaceae > Pachyrhizus > Pachyrhizus erosus. The sequence goes on along the minus strand of JAMLFT010001891.1, from coordinate 25,512 downwards.
ATAAATATTTAATCATTAAACGTAAAATGAACTTATAAATGATATAATTTCTTATAAATTTCATAAAAGTATATTTATAAAAAAAAAACACAGAAATGTGTTAAAAAAATGCGTCAGAAAATGTCTAGCTAAGATTGATGTAAGCTTTATAATTTAGTCTTGGCTGTGAAAAATAAGAAAAGGAAAAGGAAAAATCACCTTGGCACTACGATTCTATCTCTGCGATGATCGGGTTCATTATTGTTGGTGATGATGACTCATAAATCATAATCATGATGAGTAGTTGAAATCGAAGAGAGAAAGTTCAAAAGAAGAAGGAGGAGAAGAAACACTACATCAGCAGCAGCATTTTCTTTTCCATTCCATTCCAACATCAACAGCGCGCGCGAGAGAGAAAGGATCATCGATCGTCGATCATCATGTCGTTCTCGTTTTTCAAGGCTCTGAGGCCTAAAACGCCGCAGGAGGTGGCGAAGTCCATCAAGGAGAGCCTCATGGCCCTCGATACCAAAACCGTTGTTGAAGTTAAAGCCCTCGAGAAGGTAAGCTTCTTCTTCTTCACCCGCTTACCCCCCGGGAGATTCACTCGCGTAAATACCACCCTTTTGATCCATGTTTTCAATGCTCTATCTGGGTCTTCGTTTTCTCAGTTAAATTTCCGCTATTCAATCGTGGGTATGTCTTAAAATTCTCGTAACGGCTCCTGCAAATTGTTCCATTGTGTAGTGTGTTTTGTGCTGTAAAAAAATATTCTCTTTTACATGAAAACTAGTCATTTGTGCATGTAAATTGTTGTTATATGAGTAGTTTGTTCGAGAAACAATTGTGACGAAATATACTTTAGAGAGGAGATTTTTCAATTTGCAAGGGATCAAATTTTTGAAGTATGTTATGTGTTTACCAAATGGGAAAAGGTACTCTGATTCTAGCTCATGAAAGCTTTCTGTTCAGCACTAGTCCTGGAAGGAGGAATATCCGAATGGAATGTTCTTAGGTCCGCATGAGCCCAACTCCAACGGTATATCTGGAGGGACTTAGACACTCAAGTCAGTTTTTTTAGGAGAAGAGGAGAGTGTAAAGTTAGGGAGAGAGAGAGTTTACCTGAGGCCTGTATGGCCATTTATATCATTCTCCTATAGGTAACGGTAGTTTTTCTCCCGTTATGAGGCATGGGAACTGGGAAATGCCTCCAGGGTTAATCCCATGAAATTCGGTGCCTGAGGTTTTTCTCGGTGCTTCATGGCTGTATTGAGTTTGGTGTCATCATGAGGTTGTCTGATAATATTGGGCCAGCACATTGGCTTGATTCATAATCATAGGCCCGAATCCTCCAAAGAGGAACCCGAATGGTATATTTGTAGGAACTTTGACACTCAAGTAAGTATTTGTATGTTGAGGAAGTTTGTAGAAGAGTGTACCTGAGGTCTGCATGACCCATTTATATCATTTTTCCTGTAGGCAGTGGTAGTGTTTCTCATGTGATGAGGTGTGGAAAATGCCTTCAGGATTGACCCTGTGAAATTTGGTGCCTGAGGTTTTTCTTAGTGCTTCGTGACTGTGTTGAGTTTGGTGTGTCATCATGAGGTTTTCGATGCCTGGGCATTATGGCCAAGCTATCTAGTCTGACAATCAGTGCATTGGCTTGATTCATAATAACAGGCTCAAATTCTCCAAAGAGGGATCCAAAGCACTTCCTAATGGAAATTAGTCCATTTTGTCCTTCTGTGTTGTTGACACGAAATTCTGTGTATAAGGTCCTTTTTTGTTGTCCAAATGGGATATGGTATCTATTGAATAAATGCATTTTTGTTGAACTAAAATAATTGAAAACTGTTTAGAGAGTAAAAGAAGCTACACAGCATTAAGCTTGCAGCTTGAAGTATCTTTTACTGCATTTTGTTGGGGTTTGGCAGATTCAACACTCTTAACTTATGTAGCATCAACAAGATAAGCAAGATTAACCATGTTACTTATTACAATTTGATATTTAAAGCTTGAACTCTTCTGTTTGGTTAATCATCTAAGATGATTAGGTCAGAGAAGTCACACTATCACTGATTTTTTTATCTTAGGCATGCTTCTAATTGTTACCATTTTGTCGTGGGTATTTATTCTGGATCGAAGCAAAATCAAGAAAGAGTTTGCTTCTGAGATATTAAGCCTTTCTTTTTGTTGCAGCTACCCGTTAATGATTACTGGATATTGATGCTTTTTATGCTTTATTGTAGGCTTTAGAGGAAGTTGAAAAGAATTTTGTAACAATGAGAACCATGCTTTCTGGAGACGGAGAGTCAGAACCAAATTTGGATCAGGTTTCACAGTTAGTGGAGGAAATGTGCAAGGAGGATGTTCTCACTCTTCTAATTCATAAGCTACCTATACTTGGATGGGAAGTAAGATTCTGGACGATACCAAGCTCTATCATGTGTAGTTGACTAAACTGGTTGCTCATCACAGGTGTGTGAATTTTGATACAGGCAAGAAAGGATTTAGTCCACTGTTGGTCGATATTATTGAAACATAAAGTGGAGTCCAATTATTTCTGCATAGAATACATTGAACAACACATTGAGTTACTGGACTTTCTTGTTGTATGGTAAGCTTTTTACTGCTGCACCTTATTCCCTACCAACTTTGAACTCCTTCATGTTCCCTTCCTTCTCACTTCTTTCAATTGTGGGTTTTTACCTTTGCTAGTTGTATTCATGCTGGATGAGTGAAACTGATGTCTAACGCCTAAGCTAAATTGAAAATGAGAGATTTTGGTTTTTCTTTATTTCCAAGATATGATCTTGTAAAAAGTTGGTGAACAATTACATTTGGAAATTATTTGGAAGCTACTCTGTCATGCAGTTTGTGCCATAAAATTGTTTCTCCAATTTTTAAAGAGTTGAAAGTAAATGCTAAGAGTCACGGGATACTTTTTATGGGCAGTTCATTCTAAGAAAATTATAATATTATATGTCTAATATTTTTAGATATCGTGATATTTGATAGAATAATGAGTTCTATGTTGAAAGATTTTGTTAACAAATTAATGATCCTTTTGTCACTATTGTGGTCTCCTACTGTCTATAGTTTTAATTTTTTGTAAGTATTAATTAACAATTTACTGCATTAATGTAATTTTAACACTGATACCTCACTAAATGTATTTCTTCTGGTAAAGCATTTCCGAATAACATTTCCCCTAAATTTAGAGTGTAAAACTGAACCCCAATGATCTTACAAGTGAAATCAATGATGAAACAAACTTTTTTGCTATTGTAAAAGATTGGTATAGAAATGTATATTGGAATCCCAGAACTACTTTGATATGCCCATGGTTGGTTCTTCATTCCCTTTAAAAAGAGTTTGAATGCTTTCAAAATTTTCTTACAAAAATCAAGGTGAGAAAAAGGATTTAGGCAAACCTACTTCTGATTTTTGATAATTTATTTTCTCTTAATCATATATAATTTGACCAAAATATTCCTTGATTATTTTGGAATTGTGACATAATATGCCAGGTATTCTGTCCTCCTCATTTCCCTTTCATCAAACAAAAACAATTTTGCTCACAACTGTATAAATTGATTCTTGCAAAATGGGTTATTTTATTGTGAAGCAGATTTTTTTAAAATTAGGTATCTTACAGCAATCTAAAATGCATTTAATTTCACTGCTCATTTTAGTAAACAATTGTATAGTTATATGTGATCAATCTTCTCAAATATTATAAATTTAAACAGTTGCTCAAAACATCTCTATATTTGTTTCCAAGCAGCTATGATAACAAAGATATTGCCATGAGCTGTGGCATAATGTTGCGGGAGTGCATCAAATTTCCATCACTTGCAAGGTAAGATATCTTGGGTTGTTGTTTTAGGCTGTCTTCCTGATTTTTATCTCTGTTATTTTTCATCTCTGATATTTTCATGTTTGTTGTGGGCTCAGATTGATCTGCTAAGACTTTGATGTGCATTTTTGTTAGAGGAATTGTTTTACTGGGCTTAATAAAATTGGATTAAATAAGAGTTACTTTTTTATTACAAGGAGAAAAACTTAGATTTTTCTTCATTATCACAATAAGTATAGTGCAATATGTTGGCATAACTGCAATATGTTTGTAATTCTATACGTTCATTATGATTTTTAGGAGATGACAACATTGGGATAATTTCTTGAGGTTGGACTTCAGGATGATGAAATTCATTAGTTAAAAAAGTAGGGGGGTTTCTATCGATTGTAATTCTATACATTCATTATGATCTTTAGAAGTAAAAATTAACAGTTGATTATCACTATTAATGTGCATTGAGTCTGGTACTTGTCAATTGTTATACAGTCTATCTAGACAGCATGTCAATTACACTGTTTTAACTTTGTGTATTTTCTGAGTGTTTTTCAGATACATATTGGAATCTGCAAGTTTTGTGTTGTTCTTTAAATTTGTAGAGTTGCCTAACTTTGATGTTGCATCTGATGCATTTTCTACCTTTAAGGTCAGATCAGAATTCTCCGCCCTTTAATTCCCATTATTTGTCTTACAAATGATTTTAAAGTTCTACATGAAACTTCTTTATACATCCATGTGGATATGCTTTGCAGGATCTTCTTACTAAGCACGGAAATGTGGTCTCTGAATTTTTGACAGCTCACTATGATGAGGTCTGTTTCCTCCTTGACATATTTATCTGATTTGAACATATCGAGGTGCTTGAGAAAAAATTGTGTACGTTGAACTAATATTTATACCCAAGAGATCAAATCTCTTGGAAAATAAATTAACCATTTAATTGTTCTCCTTCTCCTTGATATAGTTAAGTGCTCATTTTCTCTTATTTAAACATGTACATGGTGCATATTGCAAAATTGAATGGTTGGGATGGTTTTATCTCAGAGGTGGATGCAGGTTCACAGCTGTGGGGGCAATATGCCCCCACAAGAAATTTGTTTATACCTTAATATGTTTAATAAATTTTATTTTTGCCTCCATAAAAAAATTAATGTTGCCCAATATTTTTAAATGAATCGATATAAAAAATTATAAGAGATAAAAGAAAATAAATTGGTATGAATTTGATCATTTTACCTTTTTAATTTTTTATAATATTGATAATGAAAAATTATATAATATTTTTAAAATATGAAAATATGTAGCGGTAATTGTAATTTGCACAAGTTTAAGTATTTTTTTATCATAATATTATGTATTTTCTAAAAATTTTTAATGTTTCTTATAAAAATATTATAATTTTTTTATAAAAATATTATAAATTAATTTTTTATCCCCACCAGTTTTTTTTTTTTTTTGAATCCGGCACTGTTTTATCTCCCATATTACATTCAGCTTTTCTAATAGGACTTCATGTTCCCAGTTCTTTGATCTATACGAGAAACTCTTGACATCTCCTAATTATGTCACAAGGAGGCAGTCTTTGAAGGTTTGTTCTGGCAACAATTTTCAATGTTTTTGTTTCCTGATCATATTTTTATTTATGTGATTTTAACAACTAAATATCTGTGGATTTTAGCTTCTCTCGGAATTTCTTTTGGAATCTCCTAATTCTCAGATAATGAAGCGGTACATCTTAGAAGTTCGTTACTTGAAAGTCATGATGACATTGCTGAGGGTACAACTTCTCATAACCCTGTGTAATTATGTGTTTACTTGCTATGCTATTCCTGATATATGCAGTATGCTATGCACAACTGAACATTTTTCTTGCATAGCTTGGTTTCTCTGTTAGTTGTAAAATGCACATATAGTGAAGAGTATTTTATTGTATCTCCTAGCCCTGTTTTATCGTTTTATGTTTTATATCACTACACAATAATAGCCAATTGCATGTAATTTCCTTAGTTTCAATTTTCTGCAGTATACTTTATCTTATTTGATTTATTAAGTAGAGAAACACTGTTTGAACATTTTTTTTTTTTGACAATTCATGGCTTTTAAGATGATTTTATATTTGATTAACAACATCTGGTCAGTTGAGATATACTCTAGTACACCACCACCACCAGAGATCACAAATAACAGTGCTTATGGATGTTCGATGGTAATGAATGTCTGACAGTGGAGTGCCAATAAAAGTAAAGAGCTAAGAGTAATGCTGATGCAGATAAGAATGTATTCAAGAGGAAGTTGAACTAGCACCTATTTAGGAGAAGGTGGTGAAAATTTTCCAAAGGTGGTTGGTTCATGTGAGAAGAAGACCAATAAAAGCTTCAGTGAGAAAAGTGGACTGTGTGTGTTGGGGGCAGGTGGGGGAGGTGGGGGGAAGTGGGGGGCATTACAAACAAACCTAGATCTAGCCATAGAGCTAAATGGTGTCAATTGATTCGTGTACCTAACTTCACCTATTAGGATTAAGCTTGTGGTGGTGGTTATTATTGTACCGTACCTGCTTGGCATGCCTAATGGATGATGCTATTATTTGTCTTTAATGTAATGATAAACAGCTGGAGCTATGTTTTGCATGTTTTTTCAAGTTTCCATAAAAACAATGTTTTTACCTTAAATCTTTCTATCTTCTGCTGACTGTGTTTATTTGTTATATTTTGGGTTGAGCAGGATTCAAGTAAAAACATTCAGTTATCAGCTTTTCACATTTTCAAGGTGAATTTTCCTCTTCATGCTTTAAGTTATATATTGAGCTTATCTTTTTGTGGATGTATAAAAAGGATTCAAACCAGATCATGCCTGCTAATATATCGTAAAGGGGGGTATTCAACCCACTTTGTAAAGTTTGTCATCCGTAGAGAACTGGAGAAGTCTTGTATTTTTCATGTTTGTAGCAAAGAGTTGGGAATTTGGTTGATGGCAGATTTCATATATAAATTGTTTTAATGCATTTAATCTAGCTGACAAAGGTGACTTCCGTGTATATAGGGAAGTACGTTTGTTTCTTGTTTAACAATATGCTTTGCATTTGTGCTTTCCTTAAATTGATTGACCAACATTTTTGAAAAATTAATCATTGAGCAAGACAACCGTGAGTTTGTCCTTCGAGATCATTCCTTTGCTTAGATTTCCTATCCTTTGGATGTATTTATAGTCAGGCAAGGAGAAAAAGATTTTTGTTGGGCGGTCATGCTTTAGAAAGTGAAGAGCACATGGCTATTACTTGAATAGTGTTGAAAGAGAAAAAATATGATAGATTTCCTGCTATCAACAATCCAGTTAGGTTTTCTAAGACTAATTTTTAGCACAATTGATTTGCTCCATTGTGGCAACCATGAGTCTGTGTTTGGTTTTGCAGTAGGAAGTATTAAAATTGACTTTGCCTCCAGTCAAATGCGATTTTAGCAAAGATACAAATGTTTAGTTATTGTTAGGTAAATTTGATTTTGCCTCTAAAACTCGGTTTCACTGGAAGTAGTAAAAGTAGCATTTGATAAAAATTTACACTAAATTTTATAATAAACTTGCTTTTAGAGTAAACATTTAAACATAAATCATATCACTTCCAAATCAATTTTGTACACATTTGTCCAAACACACTTAAAAAAATTTCTTTTCAATATTTGAGGTAGAACAAATCTCTATTTGGTACATGTAAAAAGTTTCCGAAGACTTCAGGCACTTCTTCCAAAATATTAATTTCTGGACAACCTATATACTTTTCATGTCAAGAGTTTGTATTTTTCTTTCTTCTGAAGAAATGTACCCTACTAAATAACATCTTGTTGTGGAGATGATCATGTATAGTTTAATAATTTCTCATATGTTTTTCCAGGTTTTCGTTGCTAATCCTAATAAGCCTCGAGACGTTAAAATTATTTTGGCGAAGAACCAGGAGAAGCTGCTAGAATTGCTTCATAATCTGTCCCCTGGAAAAGGTTATAATACTTTCAGTAATTGATTTATTTGAAAATCACGATTACATAATGTTCTGAATTTCCATTCAGTTTCTGAGCACGTTAGCTCTTTAACCTTTTTCAGGTTCAGAAGATGAGCAATTTGAGGAGGAAAAGGAGTTTATCATCAAGGAAATTGAAAGACTATCAACCTAAGTTAATTTTTTTGTACTGCAGCTGTGTGTGATTTTGTAACAAGTCCTTTTGTGACCTGTATATCTAAAAGCTAATTTGCTGCAAGAATTTCGTGTTGCTGTTTATATGCAACCTATGTGTTGAAAGGTCCATGAGTTTTTATGTGGACAAGACATCAACAATGTGTTTGTAATACAAACTGAGTTAAAATTATCCAGCTTTGATACTGATATAGTGATCTGGTAATGGCAAATGGCATTGATCGACTGTGTTTGCTACCCATGAGTTGCATTCTTATTATTTTCTGTTCTCTTAACAAAATCCTACACTGTCGTGAGGGACTAAAAGCACGTGTTTTTAGATAAATGTAAAAATTAAGAATATATTAAATATTTATTAGAACTAGGACTAATATTATGAAATATTTAGAGAGAGATAAACATATATATTTTTTAAAATAACAAAGGTAAGGTATATGTCTCATGCAACTTACATTATTTTAACCACATAATCCAATGAATGATAAATTGGGTACTGTTTAATAGCATTGATAGTTACTTTCTTTGATTTAAATTGCATGAGAATGACAACTAAAATGTGGTTATCAACGTTTGTATTAAGCCTGATCATCGGTCAAAATTTTAGTTGAATTTAGGCCTAAAATGTTAAATTTGACAAAAAATGGAACACAAGAATTTTAGAACCGTATCAGACCATGAAATGCATTGGGGTTGGTTTAGGTGGTTTAAGGAAAGTTTAGATATATGATGGTCAGAGGTCTTTAGCAGTGGTGGAGGTAAAGAATGAGGTCCATGAGGAATTATTCAAGAAGAGGAATGGGACCAACAATAATGAATGTCATGGTCTAGAGTGGCTTGCAAACTCAATGCACAATATACTATGCAATATAAAAGAAAGTTATGCTAGTTGTGTTGGATTCAGTCCACTGCACACTATCAACGGTTTCTTTTTTATAAATCTATATCTGTCCGGTTCTAACCGGTTACTTTTTTTATTTCTATCCGAAAGCCGAATTCGACCCTCCCAAAACGACTCATTTTGACCATCCCTAATTTCTACTACAACTTTTTTCTTCATAATTTAAAATATGTAACTTGAAGATATTCTGTATTCGACTTCCAACGCATACAAAATATTTACATGCTATCATTACTGTATTTAAAAATTTTCAAATCCTTAATTCACTTTCCCTTTTATTTCAATTAGATTACTTTTTTAACATAAAAAAATCATATATATTCAAGTTTTATATTTTCAATGAAGTATTAAGAATTTTATCCCAATTTTATTTTTAAATAAATATTATTATTTCGAAATATTTAATAATATATTTATAAAAATTGAGAAAAAAAGAATATTTTAATAAAAATATTCTACTCGTTAGTTTATTTATTATTTTTTAATTTATGTAAAAAAAATATTAAAAATAAATAAATTTGAAATGAAGAGAGTGTTTTTCTTAATTTATGATTTCATTAATTTAATAAAATTCTCATTTTAACTTTTGACTTTATAAAAATATCTTTTTCCTTTTTATTGATGTTCCATTCAAAAAAATATTAAAATAAATAAGATTTTGTAAAATTAGGGATGAAAACAATTTGAATAAATAAAATAAAATAACCGACCGCAAATCCTTGGAGTGAAGTGATTTAGTGACGCAGCACCTAAACTAAAAAATAGGAGGCATTGCAGTTGAAGGAAGATAAAATTGAATTCATTGAATAATCGGATGAATGATATGTGACGTTAATGTGATTCCATTTACATTCATATACATCATGTCACGTCATGTTTATAAATCCACAATCATATGCCATATTACCATACATACACATCCATCCGCCAATTTTTTCTCCCACCGACCATCATCACCATGTGCAAAATCCAAAATTCATAAACCCTTTCTAGTTTCCTCCAAATCCAAACAACGCCTAACAACGCCGCCATGAACTTTTTCAAGTCTGTCTTCTCCGACGAACCCGATTCGCCGCCGGCCGTATCGGACAGCCCCGATCCGCCGCAGGGCGACGCCGCGTGGAGCTTCGGCGGCCTCTTCGAAACCATCGCTTCGAAATCCGAGTCGGTTCTCGAGAACTACCGTCGTGATCTCGAGGAATTCGGCTCCGGTTTGAGGAAGGAGACGGCGGTGATTCGCGAAGCCGCCTCCCGCGCCGTAAAGGACCTCCCGTCGTCGCTGGACGCCGGTGCGTCGGTGGCGCAGGAGTCGCTTGAGTCCGTTGGCCAAGCCATCGACGACATCGGCAGCACCGTCTGGAAATCGACGGCACAGATTATCTCGCACGGTAGGGACTCTCTCTTAGCCTCTGATTTCGATTCCGATTCTTTCGATTCAAGCAATTACGATAACAACAATGTTAGCAAGAAACTGTTGAGTGGTAGTGGTAGTGGTAGTAGTGGTCAGGGTATGGATTTGAAACGGTATAGTAGGTTTGATACGCTGGTGCGTGCGCTTCAGTGTGATGTGAATACCTATTTGGCAGAGCCTGAGGATTTGGGGAATTTCAATGAGTGGAAATTAGGGTTTGAGTTGAATGAGAAGAGGGAGGAGATTCGGGATTTGATTGAAGAGAATGGGGCTGTTGAGGAAATTTATGAGAAGGTTGTTCCTAGTAGGATTGATGATGAAAGTTTCTGGAGCAGGTATTTTTATAGGCTTGATAAGCTGAAGCAAGCGGAGGATGCCAGGGCTAAGCTCGTGAAGCGCGCAATTTCCGGGGATGAAGAGGAGGATTTGAGCTGGGATTTTGATGACGATGATGACAATGACGGGTATGAGCCTATGGCTAATACCAGTAGGGTTTCAGAGGTGAAGGAGGGAAATTCTGCTGATGTTGGCGCAGATGGTGGCAGTGTTGAGAATGCTCAGGCTGGGAAGAAGGATTTGGAGATGGAGGATGATGGGAAGAGTGATGCTGCTCCTGATTTGAAAACTGGTGTTGATGATAATAAGTCAGAAAATGTGGCATCTAATGTTCCTGCGAATGCAAGTGGCAGTGGGGATAAGTTGGATGTCAAATGTGAAGAGAAAGATGCATCAGAAGGGAAGACTGAAAATGATAACAACGGATCATGCAAAGACAGTGATATTTCAGTTGTTTCAAGCCAGCCTTCAATGCCTGGGGAAGAAGACATTGGCTGGGATGAAATTGAGGATATTGAAAGCAATGATGAGAATAAAGGAGATGCTGTTGGGTCCGCAAGTAGGATTGATTTGCGGAAGACATTGAATGTGGCTGAGCAAGATGAGGATCTTAGCTGGGATATTGAAGATGATGACGAGGCTGTCAAATCATGAGCAGAATGTCGGTTCGGATCATTGGTGCTTTAATTTTTAAACACGTATTGCTTATTAAATGTATAATTCTTTCTTATAACTTAATGTAAATAAAATGTTTTTTCATGTCTTATACAAGCTTAAGTTAGAAGGTGGACACCAGTTGAAGTTCAATCTGTAATGTCCTGTGAATTGTTCATCCTCTGGGGATGGTTCTTGCACCATATTTGGTGCATGTTCAGTTATTTGCTATTGCTATTTTATAAGGATTACATAATCATGTCATATGGAGCCACCTTATTACTGATATATCTCTTCGAGCATTGATTCCTCAAATGCAACTACTTCCATTTCTTATATGAGAGCTGCAGTTCAGTATGAATTTATTTAGTAATATTAAGCTGGCACCATCTTGTAATTGCTTGCATTTAATTAAACATGGTATAATCGATTTACAATGGGGGGACGCCTATTCTCTCCCTAAATTGGGTCAAGATCCTTTCTATTTCTTCCATTATTTTGGTTTTACATAAATAAACGAAATGGCGATGATGTACATGTAATGGAAGGTATAATTTATTTTTGAGGAAATTATACAAACTTTTCTAGAACTTTGAAAAAATTACACAAGTCTTCCCTCGATTTTCACACATTATTTTTACCGCTTCTATATTGTCTTCAATCGCAACAGTCATAGTATAGTAACTGTTGCACCACACATTGTATCTCCTTCACATTGGTTGATGTCGACATCAACACTAGCAATTGCCCCTGGCAACCACCACATTGAGTGGATAAAGCTGAGACACACTGGCTTGCCTTGAAGAGCAAGCGACAATGTTGTGGGCACATGCAGTCATATCAAGCGTTCAATATATTCCAAACGTAGAGGATTTTTTCCTCCTTAAATTAGGGAAACATTCTTGTAGATCCCTGCATATAAAACTTCTAACAGGTTGACTTTGAATAAATAAATAAATACAAATAAATAAATAAATTTTTTATTTATTCGCTTAAAATGAAAGTCCCATATTAATTAATTTAGAAAATTAATTTTAAAATTAAGTTAGTTTTTATCTAAAAAATGAATATTATGTATTGCTATCTTTGACATGATCTTACCTTATCTTTTAATATGATTTAACAGACTTGTAGTTTTAAGATATTATTTTTTAAAGTAAAAATTTACATATTTTTAAAAGTTTTTTTTAACAACTCATTCTCTTTTACTTTTCATTCTCGAATTTTTTAGGTTCACATTTAAAAAAAGTGTTACTAGTTTTATTGTGTTGACTTATGTTAGGAGGAGTTTGTTAAATCTTGAAATATTCGTGATTAAGTCTTCAATGACAATGTGAAGTCACATGTTTCATTTAGTTATGTTGCACAATTTAATTATGACTTTAAGATTGGATGATAATTCATAATTTTCCTTATTATAACAACAATTTTAAGGAATTAACTTTTAATTATATTTGATGATGATGATGATGATAATAATAATAATAATAATAGTAATAATAATAATAATAATAATAACAACAACAACAATAACAAACTTTCTCTTATTTGCATAAAGGATAAGTTTCTAACTTAAAAAGTTTTGATCTTTATCACAAAGGCATAAAAATGATGTGATTTTATTTTTGGCATTTATACATTTATCTATTTGTTAACAATATTGGTAATATAGGCTTTGCACGTATATAAAAAATAGTTTTTTAGAAAATATATTCACGTTTTTATGTTTATGGTTTTTTTGTTAAAAAAAAATTAAGACTACTATCTTTTATTATCCTTGATTTTAAATATCTTATCCATATTGGTGTGAGGAGTAAGCTCTATGATTGGAAGAAATCCATATATAATTTTTTTTTCTTTTTCTTTTTCATCTACACATTTCGGGAGAGTGCAACCCTTTAAATTGGGTTGGATTGAGGGAATTTGTCCTCAATCTTCCTATTGGTTCATGGAGTTGCTTTTGTGTGATGATTTTTTTTTTGCTCATCAAAATTTGATTGTCAAGTTAGTATTTTGGTGATTTTCCATAGTAGTAATCATGCTTAAAATTAATTAAGTATTTGTTCTTATATATGGAGTAATCAATATATATGATATAGGGTTTGCTTATAATAATAAATCAAGCGAACAATCCATTTTTCTTTTACAATAACTAGTTATTATTTAGTTAGGGATTGTTTCCAATTGTAGGGTTCTTTTTAGTACTCAAACTGAAGGCTCACAAAGTCTAAAGGGAGTTGTAGATGTGATGAAAAAAGATAGTGAACTTATGAGAAAAATCTTAATAGAACTAACACGATTATTTATTGAAACAAAATAAATTTGTTGAATATTTATATAAGGATAACATGTTCTTCTATATTTGTGTTGTAAAGTATACTATTGCCTTACCAAATAAAAATATTCGACCTTATATTCAACACCTTACCATTTGATTAACTAAAAGATAAATAACATACTTATATGTGAATAAAACGATAACAAAAAGAAGATTTAGAGTTTCGCTACAACAAATATAAGATCAACAAATCTCAAGCAAAGGAAAAATATAAAGAACACATGTTCAAAGCTTGCCATATCACAAAATAATGGTATTCATAGATATTATGTTTATCCTTATTCAACCAAAACTTGATAATATTTTTTGCTAAACGAATCTAGTATGATGTTATAGCGTCTTGTTTGAGCATTGACCTATTATGATTTTACAATGTACATTTTAGCAATACAAGAAGAGTAGGGATAGGCAAAAATTCTTAACCCGTCCAAAATTTGACTAAGTTGGACCAAAAGCATGTATTTGAGTTGGTGGTCAAGGGTCTCAAGTTAAAATAAGTAACAAATCAATTTAATATAGGTATATTTAGATGGATACAGGTTAGAAAAATAATTTTGTCAAAACCCATAACTGACCCAATAACTTAAATGAAGACTCACTGCTTGGTTGAAATAAAATTCTAAATATACATAATTAACAAGTGACTTAGAATTGCTCAGAGTCAAATACTCAAATTTTAACTGTACAACTATATGAATATACTGCATTGGAATGGACAACACTCAATACTCATGTTCATTTTCATTCTTTTTTGGAGGTTTGTCATTATAGCTTTTTATAGACCTTGTTGGCTCTCATCTCAAATCAAACCAATTCCATAATGGAAAAGAGAAATGTAGACGTTATGCAATGGTTCAACAACAAGGCCTTTTATTTCTCAAGCTCAATGGTGATAAGGGGATCTTCTTGACTTTTTGTGCAACTGTCCTCCATTTGAATTGATTACTATTGCACCTTCTTGTTTTTTTTTTCTTAATTACCTTTTTGGTATGTGCCTTTGCAGTATGAGGTTTCCATTTGAGATTTCAAGTTCTCAATCTCCCCTTTAACCATCGCAACCAAAGACAAATTCAATGTAACTCATCTATTTTCATCTAGAGTCGACTCAACCTAAACCTATTGTAATCTGAAACTTAAATAAATGGTAATGTATTGTATTTTTTGATGATCAATTTTCCACAAATTGAAGTTATTGAACTTGAACCCTACTATTGCTCACCCCTAAGAAAGAGTGTACAAGATATTGTTGGATAGTTAAGTTCTTTATCCTAAAAAAGCTTCGTTTTTTATAGAGAAAACATGAAAATGTTCATGGCATGATTCTTGTGATAAAAAATAATGTTGGTTGACTATACTTCAATGTTAGAAAACTTAATCTATAGTTTGAAGGCTTTTAGTGAGAAATTTTTTCAATAGATTGCTTAGAAAATAACTATCAACACAAATTTTTGTATATGAAGATTCTATTTGCACAATTACACTTTTTTGGTTAGTCAACATATATGATGTATTTGATTTTACATTATAGAATTGATTTTGAGTCTAAAATTAATTTAAATAAATTTTCAATTTTATGTTCAAAACAATTTAATTAATTATCAATTACACAACTTTGAATAATTTTTATATTGAATCAACAGTTTTATACTAAGTTTTAATTCAAATTTGATTTAATAAAACCATTAAACATAAGTTGCATACATCACTTTAAAATTAATTTTAATCAAAATATTGTACCGTGCAGGCTGTGCAGCGAGTCATATAACTTGACATTCAAGAGTAACTAAAAAACTTGTATTATTCTCTAATATTACTTGTTATATGGCCAAACTTCAACATGCAAAAAAACTTATATTCTCTAATATTACTTGTTATATGGTCAAACTTCAACATGAAAAACAATGAAATAAAATAAGTTTATGGCACAAATAGTTTCAAGTTAAGAAAAATGTTAGTAACATTTCACTTTGTTAAACACATTTTCTCCCATTGAATGGAATTTATGTGGGTTTCACTAAACATGTAGGGTCCGATTCCCCATTTGATGAGTTTTATTCCCAAATTAACGAGATAGACATGAATTCCAATCAATTTATTGGAAGAAAGGGGGTGTTAAACAGAGTACGTCAGTATCACTCCATATGCAATTAGTGTATCAAATAGTAGTGGACTGTACATCCTCCAACAAAATAAGAGACATCGACACTTCAAAGCTATATTATCCACATGAAAAATCCTAGCAACACACTATAACTGATTAAAACTTATCAAAGATTACAAAATCATAAATAAGATTCAAAAAATAAAAAAATGAAACTCAAAATAAAGAGCATGATCAAAAGAACGTGTTGTTACCTTTTCTCTACCCATGTTGCTAAAAGTCTTTTCAACAAATCATTTCAAGTCATAATTTTACACAATACCAACATCACAATTTTGTTCACTCAGGCGGTGGTATGATAATTCATATACTGTATACACACAGCATTAAATTAACAGATAACTCGCTTCAAACAAAGTAAGCAGAAGAATTTAGTAAGGGAGATTCTTCTTTCTTATATCACGCATAAATACAATTGTTAAGCTTTAAATTTTCCATGTGACAAAAGTATCATAAGCTGTAAAGGAGTACCAGAGATGCAGAGTGTATTATTAAATTGCACAATGCCTCCTAAGGTATATCATAAAGATGCAACGAAGAAGTTTAAATGACATTACTCAACCTCAAACCTCAAGATGACTAATTATTTGCCTCCCTGAGGATCCTCAAGATGGAAAGGAAGAGGTTGAGTATGTCAAGATAAAGAGTGACGGAAGCCCCAATGTACTCATCATAAGTGAAGCGCTTGATCAGATTGTCCGTGTCATACACAATATAGCCAGAGAAAATCATAGCACCAATCGCACCATAGATAGCATGGGCCGCAGGTCCAAGAGGGAAGAACATCTGCACCAAATGACATCAAGTCTTAGAAAGAGAAAAGTTACAAGCATCTATCACATATTTTTTTATTTTTTAGTTCTTCAATCCTCTGTTTAAGAGATTGTGGGATGCTGAATGCTACATCTCTTCTGGTAGGATTCAAACTTAGGTTAATCATATTGTGAAAAAACTAATTCTATTAGATTCAAACTCAATCCCATTGGTCATATAAAATTGAAGATCTACCAAAAAAAAAATAGTGTATATAAATGAGACAATTACCACCCTAGGAGCTAATTTTTAGGGTTGAATTAGACCTGCAATTCACATTTCTAAGATATACGTACATAATGCATAGAGCATGAAATTATAAATGTAGAGATAAGAAAGGGACCTGCATCATGCCAGTCAGGAAGAGAGTAAAGAGGGAGGTGAACAAAATTGGGCCGAGGAAGCTGAAATCCTTGCCCTTCTTGGCGGCCCAAAAGGCATAGCCCGTGAGAGAGGAAACGACAGCCGAGGTCAAAATCAACGCCTCAAGCACAATTTTCCCTGGCAGAGAAAAACATATTAATTTGAGAAATGAGATAAAGAAATAAAATCCTATGAATGAGAAAAGGATACGAACCGTCGGTGTTGGCACAAGTGACTCCGACGGTGGAGCTGATCGAAACGGTGAAGAGAGCAAGCAAGATGTAATTATGAGGATGCTTCTGCTGGTACTTGAGGAGGGGAATCAAAACTGCAAAGATATTTGAGATTCCTCACGAGAGAGATCTAGATAATTGTTACGTAGACTTAAAAAAAAAAAAAAAAAAAGAGGGAAAAAGAGAGAGACGTACAGATGAAGGGGAGGAAGAGGAGGATGAGAAGGAGGGTGGAATTTCCCTTGAGGAGATCGTTGATGGGAGAATAGAAAACGGTGACGAGAGAGACGAGGGTGGTGAGGACAATCTGCGCAGAGAGGATACCGTAGACCTTACGGATGAAGCCCCATCGGAGCTGGTTCTCCCCGAGGCTGAGACCTGGGTATAGAGTTTCTCCCGATTCGAGGTCGAATTCCTCGCTCTTCGCACGAGCGTATACTGGCTGCGTCTCAAACATCTTTCTCTTCTTCGGATGGAATCTGATCAACTTCAACCAACCTTTCTTCTTTCTTCTGTTTTGCTTTTTTTTTATCAAGACTCAATCGCCTTTTGCTATTCTCACACCGCGGTTATTTCAGAATCCTCACAGGCTCCGCTATCACCTTCCATTTCAATATTTGAATTTCTTTTTTCTCCTTTATATTTTCTTTATTTTCCGAAATTGTCCCATACGCGGTATTTGCTATTCTTTATCTTTATACTTTATATATTCTCCATTTTACGTTAAGGAAATCAAAAAATTTGTCGGTTGTCCTGTCCTACCAGTGTCAATATGTGAATTCTCATATAAAACACAAGTAATATTATAAATAAAATATTAAATATATTTGATGTTTTGAAAATATAAAAAAAAACATTTGATAAAATATTAAATTAAAAAATAAAATTATTTTGAATATATAAAAAATAAATTCTTACCGTATAAAATAAGCAGGAAAATTACCAAGGAATTATTCCAAATAAAATCATGTAGCTATCAAGTTTTAAAATCGTTAGGTTTCTTTCATTTTGAGATTTAAGCAACCATGAAGTTGCTCCTTCGGATTAAACAAGATCAGGTCTTGTCCGTTAGTGAGAGGACAGTATTGAACAGAGAAAGAATATTGTTTGGATAATTTTTCTTATAAATAGTTCTAGGAGAAAAAAAATAACTTTTTTATACATTGAAATTAATTTATTTATAAATTAAAAAATATTTTTAAAGAAGTTAATATAAAAGAGTTTTTATAAATTAATTTATGAAAAAACTTATTTTATTTTATTTTATTTTAAACTTTAACAGATAAATTTCTGTAACACATCCAAAATCGACCTATGAGTGGTTCCTAATAGAACCGCTTCAGTTCGCACGTCAAATCTCATACCATTCAGTTAGTTGACTTGTTGCTATATATTTTCCCAAGTCAGCAAGTTTTGTATATTTTTATTGAGTAAATAAAGGTGCAAGAAATACAGGATGATATTGATAGTTGTTGACTTCCAATATGAATATGAATAAAATAAAATGAGAAATATTAATAATATAACAAGAGTTACATAATTTTTTTATCTAATAATATACAATCAAATGTTAACAATATTAAAAAGAATTGTATTTTCTCAAGATTATTAATCTTCAATCAATCTATGTATAGCGACAAAATTACATGCTTCACAATGTCTTTTTATCTTTTATAGTTTTTGGTAAAATAAAAAAGAAAAAAACAAAAAAGAGTTAAAATTAAAAAAATAAAATAAAATTTAAGTTACAAAAACTCTCTTCTTATTGTTAAAAAAAAGAAAAAGAAAGATAAAGTAACATGTTTACTTTATCAAATTATTCTCATATGTCTATTGGATGTTAAATTTATGAGTTTTCAACTTGTAATTACTAGTATTTATTTTTTATTTTTTATTTTTTTATATGTTTATGTTTAGTTTAATTTGTAAAAGAAATGCATTATTATTACTTTTTTAGTTTTAAATTGTCACTAATCTTTTTTCATTTTTTTTGAGTTGTTGTACTTCAATCAAAAGTTTTTTTTATTTAAGACATATAATGAATTGTGTTTATGCCATAATTAATTATATTTGTTTCTTAACAAATATTGATTTCTATTTGTGTCATTAATCAATTATAGCTTAACATGTAATCAGTTATATGATTAGAAGTTATGTTTCGGGTAAAAAAATAAAATTAAGTGTCTTTATATATAAGGGTTATTTGGTATTTTTATTAACAATTTAATTTTTTTATTTTTTTATTATCAAAATAACTTTAATTCAATTTTTTTTTATATTTCACTTTATTCTACCTCAATCAAACAATTTTAAAATTATTTTATTTATTATTATTTTTCATCTATTTTTTTATTGTTTCTCTTTCTTTTTTTCACGCGTGTTGATATCTAAATTATTTTTTAAGTGCTATCTTATCTAACCCATTTAAATTTCGTATCACATGGTATCAGTTTCTTACACTAAAATTTCACCTTCAACAATTCTACTTAAAAATGAAATAGTTCCATAAACTACAAATCCAACCAGTAACATCACTAATGTCAATTCTTTATAAATTTTATTCACTTAAAAAAAAAAAGAGGACATTTCTACACCAGAAAATTTGTACAAGAAACAGTGTAATGTCACTGAGGCCAAACTGACTTAATGTTTTCAAGTTTAAAATTACTCTAAAAATGAAGATTAAAATAAGAGTTTTGCAAATAAAGTAAAATTTATTTCAAAATGAAAGAAAAGAAAATAGAAAAAAAATGTGAATAATATTTTTTTTTTCTGTCTAGTTGAAAGAAACAAAAGGTAAAAAGAGAAGAGAAAAAAATGTTGACTTCCAAAAATAAAATTCTTCCACCTTTTATTTTTTTAAATCAAATTTAAAATTCTTCTCTCTTTTACTTTTTTTTTTTTTTTCACCATATCTAACATATCATTAACTTAAAAGATGTGCCTTCGAAGGAAGTAAGGAAAAAGAGACAACGGTGAGGTGAAAGCAGCAGTAGAGAGATAAGAGAGTGGAGAGAGAAAAAGAAAGAGAGAGGGCAATTTTTATTTTTATTTTTTAATTTAAAAGCTTCTTCACTAATATTTTTAAATTTTTTATTTTCCTTTAATTTTTAAGAGTTTTTTTAAAAAAATATTATTGACCCTATTATTTCTTCTAAATAAAAAGTTCAAAAATATTATGTCAAACACTGCCTAAATCTTTCAGTTTTTTGTTCAACACATCAACTTCTATTTTGTGACACTTAGAAATCACTTTAGCTAACTTTTTCTTTTGTTCAAATCACAACAATGGCGTATTGCATTTAACACATAATAATGACTGACCAATTTGTTTTATGATTGGTCAATTGACACTAATATTGATCAATATCAATAAAGATAGGTCGATTAACATAAATTTTTAATATTTTATCATTTTCATTACTAATTCTATGCACAATAAATCATCTTATAAAAATTAACATATTAACTAAATATATTTTTAGATTATTTTTTCTTTTGAGAACACAACTATTATTCATTAAAAGTATTATAGTTTGAATTAATTAATATAATTATAAATGATAATTTTTTAAAATATTTAATGTAATCATATATTAATGACTTAAATTTAAAATAATTAATTAAATTAAAATACTCCATATTTATTGATTTGTTTATGATGGTTTAGATTACTTTTTAATATATTTTTTACATTATTTTTTATTCACTTTTTAAAAATATTTTGAACATTTTTAATATAAGAAAATTTTAAATTTATTAAAAAATTGACAACTTTATTGTGCATAATAACCTATAATAAAATAATAGTGTCAAAATATTTTACATTGTAAAATGTCAATGCATTATAATCATATTAAAGAAATAAAGCAAAAACTTACTCTTAGAAATGTATGAGTTTAATTTAATTTTAGTTTAAATACATTTACAAACTTTACATAAATTTTCCACTATTAAAATAAATATTATGTAATAAAAAAACCACACACACATATATAATTAGAAAATTTTAAATTTATTATTATTTAAGTCATTTTTATGTTTTTTAAAAATTGTTTTGAATTAAAATATGTTGAAAAATTTGTAATAATTATACAAGTTTAAAAAAGATTAAAAAAATTACAAGAAACACTAACGACACACTTCCTAATATTTTTTTATGATCGATTAGAATTTATTAAAATTTATAAATTTTGATAGCTCTTATTTTTAAATAAAGAAATAATTAAATAAGAAATGAAATTGATATTTTTAATAAATTTTTATTAATCTTATAGAATAGAAAATGTTAAAGAGAATGTTGTTAGTAATTTTTTTAAAGTTATTTAGTATTTTATAAAATTAGAAGTTTATATTATATCATATTTTTATAGAAAAATCATATATATCATATTTTTCCAATTATTTCATTTGAAGCTTTGAAGAAAAAATTAAATGTGTTTGTTTTTTTTGGCTATGACACCAGTTGTTGGAAGTTTGTGGGCTGCATTGGACACGGCTTTGCAGAAAAAACCCACAAACATCATGGTATTCGGATTCGGATCCGGATCCGGACTCTATTTATATCCCATTCTACACTGCCATTGCCAACGCCAAACTCAGTGAAGAAGAAACGGGAACACAATCACCGTTTTCTCTATCTTCTCTTTCTAAACTCCTCCCTTTCCTTTTATTTCCCTCGTCTAATCGTCCTTCCAATTTCACAGTTTTCTATATCTCCCAACCAATCCATCAATGCTTCAAGGTAAATTTTATTTCCGAAACCCTAACTTCTCCTTGATTTATTTCCTGTTGCGTTGACTTTGGCTGTTGTTTTATGATTTCGCTCAAAACTTCAACTTCCTCCAAATGATGGTTTTGTATTAGTTACTCCTGATATTCATTCCTGTAATTGTCTTCATTACGTTTTTTTTTTATTTAGTTATTTCGTAGTTATTTCTCCTCTAGATTATGATGTTTATTTTGCAAATTGTTTGGTCACTGAGAAAATGGGAGAAACGTGCCTGAAGAATTAGGATAGGTATGATTAAATTTTTAAGTAAGGTCATAGCTGTGTTGAAGTTTGTATCTTATACAAGACTGTATATTTCAGTTATTTCAGGAATAGGTGCCTTGGCCTTAGTATATGGAACTGGAATGTGCTTCTACTTGACTTGAAAGAAGGAGGTGGAAGAAAAGAAAAAGTTAGTACATAACTTCCTAAAAGCTTGGAAAAGTCTGAAACACTGCTGTTTTCACCTAGAGTGTTTTTCCATTGTCCATATGGATAATTAGAATTTAATGGATAAGAACTTGGGGCCATGATTGTAAAGGAGCATTCAGTTGGTACTGAACTGGCAATGAATAATGCTAGTGTGGAAGAGGGAATAGATTTCTCTTGTGACCCATACATAGGATTAGAATTTACTACAGCAGATGATGCACTGAAGTTTTACACTTCATATGCAAATCGAACAGGATTTAAAGTTCGCATTGGTCAGCTTTATCGATCAAGAACTGATGGGTCAGTTTCTTCTCGAAGATTTGTGTGCTCAAAGGAGGGACATCAACTCAGTTCAAGAACAGGCTGTCCAGCTTTCATAAGGGTACAAATAAATGGTTCTGGAAAGTGGGTGGTTGATCATTTTCATAAGGACCATAATCACAATCTTGAAATCAGTGGTGAAAATTGCACTCCAACATTGCAACCAAAGGTTGCTACAGTTATCAACTCTCTTACTGAGTTTCCTCGCAGGCCAAGGAAGAAATTGCTTGAAGAAGCCAATGATGAATCCTCTTGCCCCTTTGGCATTATTGATTTCAAGCGTCTGCGAAAGGAAGAACTTGAAGGACAGTCCAGGACTGAACCATTTGTGGGTCAAGAGTTCAGTTCACCTAATGAAGCCTACCAATTTTATCATGCTTATGCAGCAAATTTGGGTTTTGGAGTTCGAATTGGTCAATTGTTTCGTTCTAAGAATGATGGGTTGATTACATCCCGCAGATTTGTTTGCTCTAAAGAGGGGTTCCAGCACCCTTCAAGAGTTGGTTGTGGGGCTTATTTAAGGATTAAGAGACAGCCATCAGGAAAGTGGATAGTGGATCGCCTCCGAAAAGATCATAACCATGATCTGGACTCTGAAAAGGAGGGCAGGGAAAATAGGCTTCCTGCGTCTAATATTTTGACTGAAGAGGTAGATACTGGACTGGTAAATGGTGACTTATTTAGAATAGCTAACTACCCTGTCCCCAGAGGAGGTAGGCAAAATCACATTAGAAGTGAGTGGTACGGCATTCTTTTAGAGTATTTTCAATCAAGACAAGCAGAAGATACTGGATTCTTTTATGCTGTGGAAGTTGACAATGGTAATTGCATGAGCATATTTTGGGCGGATGGCAGATCTAGATATTCATGTAGTCAGTTTGGTGATGTCCTTGTCTTAGACACATCATACCGAAAAACTGTCTATTTGGTACCATTTGCTACTTTTGTTGGAGTCAACCATCACAAACAACCTGTGCTTCTTGGATGTGCTCTAATTGGTGATGAATCTGAAGAATCTTTTACTTGGTTGTTTCAGACATGGCTTAGGGCAATGTCTGGCCGGCAGCCTCTGACAGTTATCGCTGATCAAGATATTGCAGTCCAGAGGGCAATAGCAAAAGTCTTTCCTATAACCTATCATCGCTTTTCTTTGTGGCAAATTAAGGTAAAGGAACAAGAGAACATGGGTCTGATGGGTAATGACTTTACAAAAGATTACGAAAAGTGTGTTTACCAGAGTCAGACAGTTGATGAATTTGACGCCACATGGAATGTCCTACTCAACAAATATGGATTGAAGGACAATGCATGGCTAAAAGAAATGTATGATAAGCGTGCATCTTGGGTTCCATTATATTTAAAGGGCACATTTTTTGCTGGCATTCCCATGAATGAAAGCCTTGATTCATTCTTTGGGGCACTTTTAAATGCCCAGACACCTCTCATGGAGTTCATTCCTCGGTATGAGAGAGGTCTTGAGCGACGTCGTGAGGAAGAAAGAAAAGAGGATTTTAATACTTCTAATTTTCAACCCATTTTGCAAACAAAAGAATCAGTAGAAGAACAATGTAGAAGGCTTTACACTCTTACTGTATTTAAAGTATTTCAAAAAGAGCTATTGCAGTGCTTTAGCTATCTTGGGTTTAAAATATTTGAG
Source organism: Pachyrhizus erosus (assembly GCA_026544285.1). Classification (NCBI taxonomy): domain Eukaryota; kingdom Viridiplantae; phylum Streptophyta; class Magnoliopsida; order Fabales; family Fabaceae; genus Pachyrhizus; species Pachyrhizus erosus. Next base: position 1,103 of record JAMLFT010001891.1, on the reverse strand, counting down.
GAAGGTAGCCTGAGCAGATATATAGTGCGTAGGTGTGGAAATGATATGGAGAAGCATGTAGTTACATTTAATGCATCAAATGTCAGCATTAGTTGTAGCTGTCAGATGTTTGAATATGAAGGTGTTCTTTGTAGACATGTGTTGAGGGTTTTCCAGATATTGCAATTAAGAGAAGTTCCTTCTCGCTACATCTTACACCGATGGACAAGAAATGCTGAAGATGGTGTTTTTCCTGACATAGAATCATGGAGTAGCTCTCAGGAACTAAAAAATTTGATGCTATGGAGTCTAAGAGAAACTGCATCTAAATACATAGATGCTGGTGCAACATCCATTGAAAAGTATAAACTTGCCTATGAAATTTTGCGAGAGGGTGGGAGAAAGCTTTGTTGGCACAGGTGAATTACTTTACTAAGTTCTGAGGTTGTGCATAGTTGTACAATTAATTTTTGTAGCTTGAACCGTTTTTTTGGTGGCATTTTAGCTCTTCTAATCGAATGCCTACATTTTTCATCCGACTTGGCATTTCTACATTTTTAAGTTGGCAATGCATAGTTCAGATTGCTGGTTCTACCAATCACTGTGTTCACTGCAGACTGTTTACTCCAACGATGGAATGGTTGATACCCGTTTTTTAAGTAGGCCTAGAAACAGAGACCCTGTGCTCGTCATAAGGAGTGACGTTGGTTTCATCTTAACTGAGTATTTAACTAAGTTGCACCAGCCACTTTTGTTGCTGGGTTTCATCGTAATAAAATCAGAATGGTTTTCCAGTAAGCAACTTTTTTTTAGGGCGGATCTCTGTGTAAATGATTGTTTTCTTATATTAAAAATGGGAGCAGGAAAAAGGGGGTTTAGTGAGTATGGATATGTTGATGTCAATTCAAACTAATTACTTCGGTACCATTTCTCCATCCTTGAGCTTGAAAAGAGACTCCGCAGTTGCTTGTAAATTTAAGTTTGAATGAATGTTACTTTGTAAAATGAGTAAGCAAAAAGAATCTTTTATTTCATTTCATTTCAAATTGATTTTCAATTTTTAAACTGAATTTGAAGGCAAAATTGAAGCAAAATTCAGTTAATCACTATTGACTGAAAATCTA
>JAMLFT010001890.1:0-28162 GCA_026544285.1 Pachyrhizus erosus | reverse complement strand
TAATTACAATATAATTTATAAAAATTAATATAAATTTTAATTATGTAAAAATAATTTAATCTGTATAATACACCCGTCAAAATACTCCTTATTTATATAATTACTTCGTAATGATTACATACTTGTTTATGTAATATATGCATAATGATTACCGCTGACAGATTAAAAAAAGAATAATAATTGCCAACATGTATTATACTCCGTTTTATTGATAACCCATAAGTGAGCAATAATCATCCACCTACCTAATTATTGACCAATAAAATATGAATGAAACTCTATTAGCCGTTGAGAATAAAGATATTTTAACCATCACATAAAACTATAATTTTTTGAATTAAATTTAAAATTATTTTTGACCTGTTTATTTTTGTTTTTAATAGGTAATTTTCAATTATAAATTAGAGTAAGTATATAATTTAAAAATATGATTCTCTCACTCTATCAATTAATCATTCTTACTATTGTTCCAATTCTCTTTTTTGGATATATATATTATTTTTTGGTAAAATCTCATTGCAAAAGTTTTGTTCTTGCTGTATATAAATAAATAATTAAGATTACGTAAACCCCACCTCCACAAATACTAAAAGAACATATCGTACAGTTAATGCTCAATCTCTCAATCTTCTTAAAAAAATAAAATAAAATTGTGTAGGACAGTACGTGAACGCAAGAGAGAGAGGCTTAGTATCTGAGTGAGACAGAATACTAAATTAAGAATAGGATTGGATGGATGTTACCATCTATCTTCTCCTCAAGTTCGAAGGAAAGAACATAAAATAGAGAATATTTGGGAGCTAGATTTAGGAGCTAGATGCTAACTTTGACAAATTTGTTTGTTTATGAATGAAATGAAAACAAAGAATAAACAAAACTTTCATCCAAGACCTTACCTGCCCCATCCATCCTTTCCTTCACTGCACGATGGAAACTTGCCTGCTCCATGCAACCCCTCAAAAAGCATTTCGCACCAAATGGATATTCCACCTTTGCTTATTAAATTTTCTGTCTAATTTTTGTGCCCAAAACTATGTCCACCAAATCAAATAGTGTCGATTGAAAAAAATAATACTGGTAATTATTTTCAGCTCACTTTTAATCCTTTGTCAATACTAAAATCTTTCAGTAATCACCTTAACCATTTAAACCATAATGTTTAACTAAATAAATAGAATATTAAGAATTGAATTTATTTATTTTACTATACAATTTTTTTACATATACATCCAATAAAAATCCACTATATTAATACATCATTCTATTCATTAATATGATACATTAGTAGAATGAATCTCCATATTTAATGTTTGTATTAAAAATCTATACAGGTAATACATATAAATTAAACTTAAATATTAATATTGGTATAGAATTTGCGACCCACAAAAATAGTATAAAAAAGCATGACTTAATTTTCATTATTTTTTTTACAAAACACGCTGTTATAAAACACTAAAAAAACAAGTAAATAACACAGTTATTATTACAAACAACAATAGTTATAACGATAATTTTTAACACCAACGACGGTTTTTAAAAGCACCATAAATTCACTCGCCACAATATTTAAAATGGCAGGTGGATTTATAATTTGAATAAAATAACTTTAAACTGACCATAGTAGTTAAGCTCAATGATATCTTTTAATTTTTTCTAGAATACTAAATTTGCTTCTCTAGGGTTACAAAAACTCCACTATTTTGGATTTTTAACCCATGTTCTCGAGTTACATTTCAAAATTTGAACTCGTTAACATTAAAGACAAAAAAAACTTCTAGCATGTGATGTTGGACATTAAGCTCGATGCTTGAGATCACTCGACACTGTACTCAAAATGTTTGGGTTCATAATCTAAAATAACAATGAGTGAATGCGTTATCTATTTACATAATTTTACAAACTTCAATTAAAAAAAGTATAGCAAACACAAGTTTGTTTCACATATTCTACCTACCTTTCAAGGAAACCAATTCATGAAATCCTTATTAACCATCTTTTCTATCTCTGCAGTTGTAATTCTTTGCCCCTTAGATCACCTTCGCAAATGATCTTTAAATTCACTATAGAAACATTTTATATCAACATAACATTTTTAATTCCATATAGAGTATGGTAAAGATTAATTTCATTTAAAGTTTGTGTAAGTACTCACTCAATATAAGGCTTGATTTGCAGACAATTTAATAACACATATTGATGTGCTTGAATTTTCTCCTTGGTTGACAACTCAAAGGTTGAGAAAGCACTTGGTGCTCTGCCAATTGGAGGAAAAGAGGGTAGAGAAATGAGAAGAATCTATATCACTAGGACAATCATCAACCCATCCAAGCCTATTAATTTGTCTTAATCCCTTCCATATATTGAGAGCAAAAGGTAAGGACTTCTTCAGCTAGGTATCCTTCAGCAATAGAACCTTTCGGTTGTGCCTTATTTTGTACATAAGATTTTAAGTGTCCCAAATACCTAAAATATGGTTTAGTAATTAGTAAATTGGATCGCTAAAACTTTTTTCATAAAAGACAAAACTATGAGATGAAATATTTACCTTTCAACAGGATACATCCAATGATAATTCACTGAGCCTCCAAGTTTTGCTTCACCAACTAGGTGACAAGTTAGATGAACCATGATTGTAAAGAAGGAAGGGGGGAATAACATTTCCAAGTGACAAAGAGTTTGAATGATGCGAGACTGAAGTTTATCAAGATCTAAGTGACTTAAACTTTTGGCACATAATTGTTGAAAAAAAGAACACAACTCAATTAGCACTATAGTCACATTATCTGGAAAAACATTACGTATGGAAAGAGGTAGCAATTGCTCCATAAGAATATGACATCATGACTTTTTAGGCCAGAGAGTTGTTCATATTTTAAGTCAATACACCTTGAAATATTACTTAAATACCCATATGGAACCTTAACTTTTTTCAAAGTTTGCAAAAAGACTTTTTTCTTTGATTTTGACAATGAAAAACAAAGATGGATGAAATATTCCATTATCATTTGGCCAAAGGTCCTTCCTTATACTCATTTCCTTAAGATCCTTTCATGCTTTAAGATTATCTTTTGATTTCACAAAGTCATTATGCAAAACGTATACTATATTGTCACATACATCTTTTTCAATATGCACAACATCTAGACAATGGTGTAATAAATTAAACTTCCAATATGGAAGATCAAAAAATACGTTTTTCTTCTTCCATTGTTTTGGATCAACCTCAACAACTTTTTTCCTTGTTTTCTTTTATCTGTATCATCAAACTCTAATGGTTTTCTAAATGTAACATTAATGCCCTTAACCTGTTCAAATATGTCTAATCCTAACAAAGTAACTTGTGGATCCCTTTACTCATTTCTCCCATTAAAACAAGACCGACTCAATCTAAATTTATGTCTTTTTTTTTTTCTAAAAATCAATGGTGTCTTATAAAACAAATTGTCATTATTTAGCCAACAAGAGTTTGTATCAAAGTTACACGTGGGGCAATTATGATTAGCGTGTGTGTTCCACCTAAATAAATTACCAAGTCCAAGGAAGTCATTAATTGTCCACATCAAAACTGCTATCACTCTAAACATCTTATTTTTTGAAAAATCAAATGTTTGCACTTCATCACACCATAATTCCTTCAACACTTTGATGAGTGATTGTAAGTATAACATTTTTCAAGCCTTAGAATCTCTAGGATGCCTTATTAATCTATCTTTGATATCCTCCAATGCATGCCATGTCATAGACTCAATGGTCTTAAAACACATAAATAATCTTTGCAATCTTGGTTTTAGTGGAAAATAACGCAAGATCTGTGTAAGTTGCTTCTTTTCTTTATCCTTCCACTTAAATGTCTTGCATCTTTTACATTCTTCTAAACTTTCATTCTATTCACCCCAATATAGCATATTATATTTTGGGCATGTTGGTATCTTGATATAATTAAAACCGAGTTTGTTGATGATTTTCTTGGTCTCATAGAATGAGTTAGGAAACTTAACATGTTCAAATGCATCCTTTAACAATTCTAGAATCATAGTCATTCCTTTGTCACTCATTTTGCACATGCATTTTATATGACACAATTTAAGCATGAAAGATAATTTTGAATACTTTGTACAACTTTCATATAATTGTTCAACAATGCATGAAACTTTACATTATTTTCATCATGTGTATGTGAGAGAGAAAAAAAATTAACTATTTGGCTATAGCATTGTTGGAGTGCATGTGTGTCATGTGCATGTGACTTTGAACTTTTGAATTTATTTCTAATAATTTATCATCTTAAAAATTAGTCTAATAATTTTAAAATTTATATTATAAAGGAATAATAAATATGTGATAGTTTGCTTAATCCTCTTTGAATATAATGATATATTAGTTTCAAAAGGAATGGACAATAATTGTTTTTTTTTTTGTTTTTGTGGTGTATTTCTTTTTTTTTCTACAAAAATATAATTAAATTAAATTATATGGTTTAAAATAATTTTTTAATATTTCAATAAAAAAATTTGTAATATTTAACTATTCAATTGTGGGTATCATAAAGATTGCACACGCATTTATTTGTATTTGTGTTTTTGTAAGAGCGACAAATGTGAGAGATAAAACACGAGATCAATAAAAGTGACATCAAAGATAAAAATATTATTAAAGTGAAAAATCAAATAAGATATTTCAAAATTTTAAAAAAAATCCGTAGCTTATAAACTATAAACTAGTGTAAATGATTTCTATAAACATTATCAAACAATTAATTTATTTTGATCAAACTAATTTATAAGCTAACTATTAAAGTAACTTATCAAGGGTTAAATGAACTTTTTTAATTAGTAAAAAAAAGTTAAAAATTAACTTAAAATACTTATCAATATATATACTTATAATATACTTCATCAATCTTACTTTTTTATGTTTTATAAAAAATTCCATTTTGATAGTCATTTTATAATATTAATGGCAGACTTTGATTGTGATTTTATAATTAATGAAGTATTAAATATTTTTTTTATATCTTTAACTGTTTATTATGAATGAGAAAATAAAAAAAATATAAATAAAAGAGAATCTAATTAATATGAAAGACAAAAAAAATATATTAAAAATTACATAATAAATTTATAAAATTTAAAATAATAATTACATTTCTTAATTTTTATATCAAAACCTTAAAATATAAAAAAAAATGGAAGAAATGAAGGAGCAATTATAAAAGTAGTTTCATATTCAAATTTTTCCTATCTTTCATTATAATTATCAATAAAAAAAATTGTCTCAAAATTATTATTATTTTAGTCTTTCAATGTAGTATTAATTATTTTTTATTTATACACTTAATATATTTATTATAATATTATTATTATTTTGCATTATGTTTAATAAAATCTAATTAAGACTAAGATCAATTTGATAAAATTATTATTCTCTTTCATTTATTAAATGAATTATCTTATTATGTATAAAAAAATACCTAAGAACGCAATTATAATGAGACAAAAAGATTAAATAAAAATATTTAATATCATATATTAATTCCATATTTATTAATATAATTTAAGACTATTTAATGTTAGATTTGTAATATAAAAATAATAAATTATGCATATTTAAAATAAATAAATGGTTGAATTTTTTCTTCTCTAAAGTAATTTAACACTAATTGTAAATTTGATATAAGAAATGATTATTTAAAGAAAGAGGTCAATTTGATTGATTAACTTAGATGAAATTAAAATTAGATGATTATGTAAAAAAAATGATAAAATTTATAGAAAATGACTAATCTTTTTTAATATTATATTATACTTTTTATTATTTAAAGAGAGAAGTCAAACTTTAAGATATTTATAATAATTTAAATATATTGTTAAAAAATTATAACATAATATAATAATTTTATATTTAAATAAATAAGAACATTTAATATGGTATATTAAATGCACATTTACTAATATAATTTAAGACTATCCAAGAGGGTGGAGGACGAATAAAGTGTGTCTCTCTCTATATTAATGAACGATCTAAGAGAAGGCAGAATAAAGTTTTTCTTATCAATAAAATAAAATAAAAAGATTTTCTGAAAATAATTAAACGAACGAACCAAGATTACACGTAGACGAGGAAAGAAATGAATATATATATATATATATAAACAGAAGCAGTGAGTGCAGGCAGACTCATCGATACACATGTACACCTTAATGTTTATGGTGGTTTCTTCTTGGTGTTATTTTTCTTCTGACTTGTGGTTAATGCATTCTTCTTCAAACCTCTTAACCTTAACTAGTGTGCCTTGAATGTTGGGTTTGAGTATATCTCTTTCTCTTCCTTTCATGCTCTTCCCCACTGCTCCATCGCATGTCACCGCTCTTCACGCGCCTCCTTCCTTAGGATCCTCCAAAACTGCTTGGTACTATCGCTGCCTCGGCCTGGATCCTTGAACTCGCTTCCTTTCACCCACAAAGCTGCAATCTTTGGGGTTTTCTTTCATCTGGGTCAGTGCCAAACATGATGAAGAAGAGTGGTTTTGAGAAGATGGTGTTACAGAAGAACAAGAGCAAGGGAATTAGCTATGATGATCAGAAACCGAGGAGTAACAGGTTTCTAGTGACCATCAATATCATGGGGAGTTCAGGGCCTATAAGGTTTGTGGTGAATGAGAAAGAGCTTGTTTCTGGGGTCATTGATACTGCTCTCAAATCCTACGCCCGTGAAGGGAGGCTTCCTGTTCTGCGATCTGATGCTACCAATTTCCTTCTTTACTGCGCAAATGCAGGATTTGATGGTATGCTTCTTTACCCTTTTCAAACCAGTTTATTGTGGTTTTGGTGTTATTTACTAATTAAAATTCTAGTTTTATTTTCATAATCTATATTCATTTTTAATAAAAACTTTTATTACGTTAAATATCATAACGAAATTCTAATTCTTTCTGAAAAATAACACCTAAGGAATTGCGTTTTTGTTTTTGGAAAATAATAAAACTTAGATGCAGCAAGTAATAAATGTTTACATTGAAGATGGCATAGGTTTTCGAGACAGGACTTCCATTCTAAATGAAAGACAATACCGAAAACACCTAACAGTTTTGTCCTTTTAAAAACTTTTATTCCCTTTTGGTTCGGTACACCTAATTGTACTTGTTTTTCAGTTATTTTGATCTCTCTGCATGTTGGATCCAAAAGGCCGGTTCAGATTATGTATATCATTTGGTTGGGTTCTATTTCTTCCTATGATGTTTTCATGTCACTCCTCAAGTTGTCGTTTGTTTTTTCTCAGGAAATTGTTTCATAATTTAATTAAAATACAATATAAACGTTTTTTATGTAATCATTCAATGAATTGTCATTTTCTTTATTGAAAATGACTGTCTTTTGTAAAAAAATACTTTTAAATTCATATATAAATTTATCATTATTATACTAAGTGTTGAACTTTGGACAGCTTTTATTTTTAGACTAGTAATTAAATCACAACTCGTAACACGTGTCATGTGCTCTGCATTGATAGAACAGTACAACATATTATGAAGTTTAGTTCCTGTGAAAATTATAATTTATATAGCTGTGACTCCTTTGATAGCTCTGAGTCCATTGGAACCGATAGGATCTTTTGGGGTGAGGAATTTTGTGCTGTGCAAAAAGCAGGTGCACTCATCAAACGCACCACCACAATCTGAGTTGGTATCTCAAAAGAGCAATCGTGGATGGAAGGCATGGTTAAATAAGTCATTCAGTTTAAAAGTCCTATCTCATTGAGATGTATCGTTTACATGTGAAGGTGTTATAAGTTCCGTTTGTGTTCTACATTGTGCTTTAGTCATTAGTCACCGTATGAATATGATTGTGGCAACTATGCTAGCAGTTCATATGTTTTGCCCAATGTCCCGGAGACAATTTAACATTGAATAATTTATGTTCGTTGTTGGAACAAAAGATGCTCGTTCTTTAGGAATTTATATCATGGGTTACTTTACATTCAACATGTGCTGATATTGACTTTGAATTTCAACGTTTAACTGGTTCTAGATGTCTAGAGAAGCATAAAAGGTGGAATGGGATTCTAGTAATTGAAGGTTGGTCGTTTAAAGAAAGGTTGGGAATTAAAGAATTATTTTTTATATTTTTTTCTGGATTCTGAGAAAGTAGTAAGAGAAGAATAAAATGTTTAGTTTAAAGTCTATAGTAATGTTAGTTAATTACCATATGGGATTATAAAAGGAGTCGTCTCTTAATAGGTTTGACCAATTGAGGTTCAGGAACAAGATTGTGTATAAGCAAAAAAATACTTCTAATACATCTATTTTGGCGGAAGCACGCATGGCTTATGTGATTTGAATTTTATTTCTTTGCAAATTTCCCATGTGACTGTTTGTGTCAAAAAACTGCGCATAAAATTGGAGCTTCAGGTTATAATTAGACCTATTCACCCTAATTTTGATGCTTGTGTTTCGAAACCAGTCACGTGTATATGCTGAGACTTCACTTCTCATGCACGTATGACTTTTTATCTTTTTGGAAAATTATCGGGGTATATGGGTGAAAAAAAGAGAGGATTGTGGATGAAAGAAAGAGAGAGACAGAGAGACAAAAAATATATATATATATAATAAATGATACGATAAAAAAAATGAAAAAAAGGTAAAAAAGATGAAGTGAAAATATGATAGAAGAGAAAGTATAAATATAAAATTTCTATCTTTTCATAACGTTACTTTATAAATATTCTCGAATATTGAAGTCCTTGTAGGTACAATAATCTCTTCCATCATGTTCCAACACAGTTCACACACACAATAATAACAGTTCATCTAAAGGACCACGCAATTTGAACGTGGGCGATTTCCCTTGGGCCACCTTAGGTCAAAATATTTTTTATCAAATTATAATTATAATTCTATATGATAATTTTATTGAATTACAAAATAAACTATCTAAGAATTTTTCAATTTTGATAACGTCATAAAATTATCAATTTTATATTTCGGAATTTAAATATATACAACCCCCCTCCTCCCCCGAAACAAAGCAACGCATGTTTTCTCTAACTTTTTTTATTTCTTTTTGTAAGTAAATAACATTTTCCCCTTAAAGATGGTCTGATCATCGTCAAATTAAAAATTTATCCACCTTTTTTTTTTGTTATATCTCTCCGTTGAATTTTTTTATCCATAATTATCTATTTATTTTTAAAAATTACACTCCTCGTAAGAGATAAAATGTGCAATACTTTAGTTAATTATGCGTTCAAAGATTCATTATCTTGAATTTTACAAAGATCAAGTTTTTCCTTTCTGGCTCTCATAAAGTGGCATAGAGGCATAAGGCACATCTATCACTCTATGCTTAGAGGGCTCAAGATTCCTGCCTGGCTGAAATGTTCTTCTTTTTATACAATATGATTTGGTCTTTAGGATTTGACGGGGCCCATTCTAAGATGGGGAGGTACCAAATGGACCTCTTAATCCTACAAGAGAGAGTTGGGCCTACTGATGTTTTGGAAAATGAGAGGATCCACAATCAAGTCCAAATAGTAATGGAGGATACTTTGAGGCCGAAAAAGAAAGCCATCTCGAGTAGAGGAATATTCATATCCAAGAAAGATTGTATATCAATGGCTCTAAGATATATATATCTTTGTTTTACAAGTAGAGAATTTTCAATCACGTGAATTCTTTAGTGGAATATGTGTGAAAAAACAGTACTAGCCTGAGAAGGACACATAAATATCAGTAACCAACTGAAATCGAAAAGCATAATAATAATGGTGTGCTTTTTTTTTTTTTTAATTCTTTTCAATATTACGAACTAATATAAGTTTCAAGGAAATCTCTTCAATGTTCAAGCTCTTGAGAACATAAGCGTTCTTTTTCATTTCAATTTTGAGGAATGTTTGAAACGCTATACAGAGAGAGACAATGTAACTAATACTATTTCTTGTAAAAAATAAAAATTAAATATAAATCATTTGATCATACACTCTCCATTTTTTTTTTATAAATAAAAATTTACTAATTTTTTATTCTTAAATATAAGTAAATTCCAATTTTTTTCATTTAATTATTTTTGTATTCTTAACAACTCTTTTTTACTTTTTTATTTGGATTAACATATTTTTAAGAGTCTATTTAATAACAAGGACAATTTAGAAAATATATTTTAAAATTAATAAGATTAATGCAGTCAATTAATTTTCTTAATATGTGTGAAAATAATTTTTTTACTTATAAAAAAACAAAAAGAATATTTAAATTTATCTAGTTTAAAAGATAAATACGTACATTATTTTTTAGCTAGTAATATGATTATTAACTAATTTTAGTAGAGTTTACGATGAAATGGTCCTTTGAAACACACACATTATTTTTGTGGGGTAGACTATTAAAAGTAGTAATTACTTAAAGGTTGAATATATAATCTAAAAATACTAATTAAAAAAGTGTCATATGAAATAGGATCTTAAAAGGATGCATTAAATTATTTTTTCATGAGTGAAAAGAATGAGTCATTTGCCGTAAGTAGATAATATATTGTTTGATGAGTAATGCTTACATTAATATTCAATTAGCAACTAAATTTTGTAGGTTCCAAAAATCATGTTATATTAGACATTTATATATATCAAATGTAGATTTTGCAATGACGTTTATTTTTTAACTCTGTTTTTGTTAATTTAAATAGCATATACAAAATAATTTATTCATTTTTTTATCCAGGCTAAACAAACAACGTGTGGGATCAGATCATTCACTGACTACGCCTAACAAAATATTTAGGATTTGTTCAATGTGATTAAGTTTAATTAGGTCTTGAGTTGGAGTTGGTTAACTTATGGCTATGGTCCAATCTAATTAAGACAATAGACTCTAAATATTTGCAAGACCAAACATTGGTCTCAAGTCATGTTGTCCTAAAGCACATTCTACAATATTTTTAGACATTCTTAATAATAATTTTGCATATGAACTTTGTTGTCTTACTTAAGCTTCATGCTGCCATTGTAGTCACAACAATCAAGTATGAAAAGTTTGTAATTAGACACATAAGGAGTATTAGAAACACATTTTTTAATATATTAGATAAATTTTAATAAAAAAATAAATTCATGAACAAGACTCGTTAAATATGAAGTAGGATCCACAAAAATATGTGGTTTCTAATAATTTTAATCAATAATAAAGTGTGTTTAAAAGAATGTATTATTAATTTATTTCTCTTGGACATTATATGTGAGGTATATACTCAATTTATGTATAAAAAAAAGTTTTCAACACAAAATGTTATCTAGCAACTTTACTAAAGTTACAAGAATGCAAGTAAAGGTAAGCGTGGGATGAAATTATCTTTGTTTGTACCCAATTAACTTGAAAATTTTGTTAGAATTATTTACTTAAATTCGACTTGATAATTTAAAGATAATATTAGATTAATCTGATCTTCTTGTTATGAAATGAGATATTAGTGTTACAAAGAGTGTTAGAAACATACTATCCAATACATTCTTTCAAGCACACACTCTTATTGATTAAAATTTATTCAAAATTAAAAATTAGGAGGAATTCATCAAGTAACATATGAGAGCATCAAATTTTGTGATTTTAAATAAATTCCAACCAATATAAGAAAATGTGCTCAAACGAGTGTGTTAGAAAATACATTCTTACTATTTATCTTAATTCTATACTTATTGAAAAAAGTATGACAAAATAAATTAAGGTAGGTTAGTTAGATATAAAAAAGAATATTGGATACACCAATGACAAAAGTATAATGTATGACTTCAAATTTTATAAAAAGAAATCAAAATAAGACTAGAAAGGAATGACATAAAAAAATTATTAGAAAAGATCTTAGTAAAAAATATTTCTTAAATTTTATTTTTTTTAACTCAATTCACTAATATTTTGTGATCCATTCATATAACTATTTTTGTCTAGCGAAATATGATTATTATTGTTCTTTTAAAAAAAGTAAATTTTTATTTTATTGGTTGATTTTTTTAAAATATGATTGTGGGAACTAAAAAAATGAGTTATATTTTTCTACCATTATAATTTGAACCTTAAACTTTTTAGCAAAACCTTAAAATATTTCTACAAGTTTTAATTTTTTTAATAAAATATAAAAATTAATTTTCAATAAAAAAAATTTACTCATACTATAAAAAAAAATTCACTCCTTCCTAAAACCACACTCAGGTTCTCCATTACAATTTTATCATGTGTTATCCATTGACTTACATTCATTATCTTGTATCATAAAATTAAAATAAAGGTTACAAGTGGCCTAGGCATCTAAGGGTGGTGGTGGCCATACTCCCAAATGGCTGGTCTTTAGACCTCAGCACGGTGCTTTTATTATGAAAAGAACTATTCTAAGAGAGAAATGGAGGGAATAAAAGAAGAGAGTTTCAACATAGCCTCAACATTAAGTTATTACCAAAGAACTTTTATGCTGGATATTGTTTCGATCTCAAATATGAATTAGATAGCAAATATCACCATCCACTATCGCGGATTTAATATGTAATGACCATCACCAGCAAAAACAAAAAGTTTGTGATCTTTTTTCTCCGTCCAAAATAGACTATTCAAAATAATTGGGAAATCTCAGCTACATTAACTGATCTACCTTCAATCTCAATCTGACAGTCTCTAAATTTTCAAAAGAAAAAGTAAATTTAACTTAATAATAGAAAAGGATGAAAAGCTTAAATGTAAGTTCGACGCGAACCATTTGAAAGACATTCTAGTTTCAATTGTTTTGTTGCAATCATAATCCCAGTTTACATAAACACATAAATAGAACTCGTTTTTGCTTTCCAATTAATATAGATGATCAGACATACACGGATTTAAAATTGTCACATCAACTTAAAGTTCCTAAAATAATGTACCAAAATAATTAGTTATTATTTAATTTTACCTGTAAGAATGTTGCTGTGTTAGATGAAAATTAAACCACGCATTAACAATATATATATGAATTCTCAATTTGGATGAGGTTAAAAATAATAATGCAATCATAAAGAGTGTATCTTTATAATTAAACGGGATATCGTTGAAATGATATTGTTAACTTTATTTAAAAAAAAAGAAAAAAGATGGTGCATATTATGCATTCTCAGTTTATTGGCAACTAAAATATTAATTTCAAGAGAAAAAGTAAATGTCTATCAATCTTTAACCTCAGAGGAATAAAAAACAAGAAAGCTTAATATTAAATTAATGATGATGAGTTGCCCACTTGTCATATAACCTAAATTCGATGGATATTGAAACAGCAAAGGTTCGTAGAATATAGAATAAAAAATAAAGTACAAAATGACTATCCGAAGGATAGAAGGTCAATTCAAGAATTTCATATGGAAGGGTCAGCTTCCAACACTTATATCAAACAATCTTTTTTAAGCTATACATAATCCACGGGATTGATCGATGTAGATATGATAACCCATAGGCAACGCTAATTCATATTCTATTGAGGGATCAGCTGTACTGCAATAATTAGGAAGCAAATAAATAAATAAATCATCAAACATATGTATTAACTTGCATAAATTTATTCTAATTTAATTAATAAATTTTGAGTTCAAGTTTAATATATATAATTCAGTTAAATATTTTAAAAAAGAATTTTTCTGTTTGCAATTATTCTTTTCTGTTTGAATTAAATTATTTTCCATTTAAAATATACGATGCCTTAAAAGAAAAATTAGAAAAACAAATAAAATTTATATAAAATCATAAATTCAAATTTCAATATTATTGTAAAAATGAAAAAAAAAAAACTCATATATTATTTGGGTTTTCTTTCTTCACTCCTAATGGTGAAAGTAAGAGATTAATTGGATGACGGAAAACTTTTATGGGTAGTGGATGAGTTCTATTAGCTTGACAATTGGCCTTCAAAGCAAAACCCTTCTACTTAGTTTTTTTTTTTTTTTTCTGGTTCTTCTTTGTTTTTTAATATATTATTCATTCAAAAGTGGAGCTTTTAACTTCAATAGTGGAGGATATGTGATGGATGATTTACTCGTACTCATGGGAAAAGGGAAAACTAAGAAGTGGTTGGTTGGAAAAGGGCATTGTGCACTTGAAAGTGGAAAGTAGGGGATGCAAAAAAACCTTTTTCATGGTTGGAGGGCCCCTATGTTTTTTCCAAGGTAGAAAAAAAGTAGTGCTGGATGATGGAGGCTGTCATAGTGAGGCCAACCCCTTGTCCATGTCAAGAACCCTACACCATAAAATTTGTTTGCTAAGACTGGTTTTCATTGATTGTGACCCTAAGGTCAATTGCTTAAGAGTGATCATGTACCATGAGATTTTATTATTGTACTGCGTATTGTGTTGGAAGGCAGTGCTTTTTCACATAATAATACTATTAATTATTGATCATCAATCTTGGTGCCATAGCTTTGGTGCAATGTTTATCCACACCACCAATCTTATCAAAGTAGATCTATGCTACATATCCATAAGGACCGCATAGATTCATAATTAACTTGAAATCATAGTACAAATTAATATGAATTAACCAATGAGAATTACATGTACCTAAGATTCACACCGTGTGACAATTTTTTATTTTTTTACTCACAGAAATTTTGTATGTTTTCATTTTAATATCAACACAACTTAGTATCGAATACATAATAAAATTATTTCACCCTTAGCCTAACCATGCATAATTTGATTGTGACGAAGAAAGCCATCCAAAGACTCGTTTTAAATAATTTTTAAAGGAAAATAATAATTATAATTAAATCATAAGAAAGATCCAACCCATATTGTCAAATATACATTTGCTAGAATTGAATGAAAGTCAAAGAGAAAATTACCAAAGTGCAGGGCACACTATCATAGCGAATAGTATATATCATTCATTGCAAATTGACATCTCAATTTACCCTGTGTGAAAAAGGTACAGTAGAAGACAAAAGTATAAGGGAGTTTCTTATTATAATTGGACCAGAAAAAGTTAAACATTTATGCTTATCTTATGTAAAAACTAATCGCAATTTGTTACATCAATATAACTTTTTGCTTTTTAAAAAATTGCATTTTTAATTGTTTAATTTACCCAATATCTATTTATATGTTATATTTTTTCTGTTTCTAAATATAAGATAATTTTTTTAAAGTTTTTTTAAATTTTTTTACAGGATTATTTTTTAAGTGTTACTTACATTATTTGTTATTAAAATATTCTTAATTATTTTAGTTTATAAATATTTTATATTCAGAGACGAAGGGAGTGTTTATAATTAAAAAATTTTAAATTTTGGTACATATTCAAAATAATGAGAGGGAACTAATGGATAGTTATTTCAGGTGGTATATAACTTATTTCCTTAAAACAGGGTTTTGGATTTGAAACTTGTGTATGCAAACAAATTTTGTTGAGGGAGCTAACCTATGATCATGTGAATTACTAATTTAAATAGGATTTTTTCTAATAAAAAAATATAATTAATTTAAAAATAAAAAGAGAGACAAATTTATTTTAAAAATATTAAATTTTATGAAATCGAAACATGTATAGTTAATTTGATTTTAATAAAGAACACTATCATATTATAATGTATTTATGAAAAATATTAATTAATGTCTTAATACACTATCTCGTAATATATTTATTTTTTCATAATTTTCAATATAATTCCAAGGGAATCATTAATAAAAATTTGATTTTTTTTATTTCTCAACTTCAGAGCATTGATCAGTAGATTTTATATTTATTCAGAATGTTGTGATATTTTAAACGTTGATGCTTAAAAAAAAGTTGACATGTGTGCCCCAATAATGTAAATACTGTTTTGCAAAATAATTAATAGGAATTTTTGCATAAGGTGATTATATGGTTCAATGAAACATGAGACTTGTACAACACTGCAACAAGTCGTTGTTCTAGCTTTTGTAAAAGTTAAATTTTTGTTTGATTTATGAAAGATTGAAAAAACATACCACCTATACTCTCATAATTTGAATATCGCACATCATTGTTTAGCTATTTTGTTTGGCACAATCATCATCATATAGCTGTTTTGCAAAATTAACAATTCATTTATAAATAGAGAAAAATATGTTTTAATAAATGCAAAACAACATCCCAATTGAAGATCTATATGTGAACCAAAAAGGATATGCATGTCAATCATATGTCAATTTCATATATATTAATTTGTCATCATTCACACACTTATTATAAATGACTTTTGTGTGTTCACATATATAAAGTTCACTTAGTTCATAGCCAAATATAGATTTTTTTTAAAAATCCAACTCAAACATGTGAATTAAAAGAAATCTAAAAAATTAAAACGAAACAGCAAATATAAAATGAGATTTTGACAAAACTAATTAAAGAGAATCTACATGTGGATTGAAAAGGATTTGCATGGCAATTACGTGTCAATTTTGTATATGTTAACTTGTCTTCATTCATATAGATTATATTGTAAATTATTGTAATGTGTTCACATATATAAGCTTCTCTCAATCCATAGAAAAATATAGATTTTTATTTCTTTTAATCCACTTTTAATCTAAGTCGAACATATGGATTAAAAGACATCTAACAATTCATTTATAAATAGAGAAAAATACGTTTTAATAAATGCAAAACAACACCCTACATATGGATCAAACCAAATATACGTGTCAATTACATATATCTTAACTTGTTTTCATTGGTATACTCAACTATAAATGACTTTTATGTGTTTACATATATAAAGTTCACATTTCATGGCAAAGTATAGATTTTAATTTTTAAAAAAAAATCAAGTCTAACACATGAATTAAAAGAAATCTAAAAATTGAAGTGAAACGACAAAAGAACGTGTTTTTTTAATAAATGTAAAATTGGATCTTGACTAAACTAATCAGAGAGTATCTATATGTGGATTGAAGAGAAATTGCATGTCAATTGCGTGTCAATTTCACATATGCTAGCTTGTCTTCATTCATACATCATATTGTAAATCATTGTTATGTGTTCACATGTATAAAGTTTTCTCAATCCATAACATAATATAGATATTCGTTTCTTTTAATTCAAATTTGACACGTGGATTAAATGAAATCTAACAATTGATTTATAAATAGAGAAAGATATGTGCTTTAATAAATGCAAAATTACATCCCAACAAACTAATCGAAGAGAATCTCTATGTAGATTGAAGAGGATATGCATGTCAATCACGTGTCAATTTAACTTGTCTTCATTCGTACCCTCAATTATAAATGACTTTTATTTGTTCACATATATAAAACTCACATAGTTCATCGCAAAACGTAGATTTTAATTTTTTTTTAAATTCAAGTCTGACACTTGAATTAAAAGAAATCTAAAAATTGAAGTGAAACGACAAAAGAACATGTTTTTTAATAAATGTAAAATGAGATCTTGACAAAACTAATCAGAGAGTATCTATATGTGGATTGAAGAGAAATTGCATGTCAATTACGTGTCAATTTCATATATGCTAACTTGTCTTCATTCATACATCATATTGTAAATCGTTGTTCTGTGTTCACATGTATAAAGTTTCCTCAATCCATAACAAAATATAGATATTCATTTCTTTTAATCCAAATTTGACACGTGAATTAAACGAAATCTAACAATTAATTTATAAATAGAGAAAGATATCTGCTTTAATAAATGCAAAACTACATCCCAACAAACTAATCGAAGAGAATCTCCATGTAGATTGAAGAGGATATGCATGTCAATCGTGTGTCAATTTCATATATGTTAACTTGTCCTCAGTCGTGCGCTCAACTATAAATGACTTTTATCTATTCACATATATAAAACTCACATAGTTCATAACAAAACGTAGATTTTAATTTATTTATTTTTAATTCAAGTTTGACAAGTAAATTAAAAGAAATCTAAAAATTGAAATGAAATGACAAAAGAACATGTTTTTTTACTAAATATAAAATGAGATCGTAACAAAAGTAATCAAAGAGAATCTACATTTGAATTAAAGAAGATTTGTATGTCAATTGTGTATCAATTTCATATATACTAGCTCGTCTTCGTTTGTACACCGTATTGTAAATTATTGTTATGTGTTTACATATATAAAGTTTTTTCAATCCATAACAATATGTAGATATTCATTTTCTTAATCCAAATTTGACACATGGATTAAAAGAAATTTAACAATTAATTTATAAATAAATAAAAATATGTATTTTAATAAATACAAAACTACATCTCAATAAAATTAATCAAAAAAAATCTACATGTAGATCAAAGAGGATATACATGACAATCAAGTGTCAATTTCATATATATAATTTGTCTTTGATAATATATCTCGTAATAAATAGCCTTTATGTCTTTTCATATATGAAAATTTTAAATTTTCATGTTCTATTGAAATTTCGTTTAACAATATTTTAAAATAAATATTTCTCTTTATTTAAATATTAATTGTTAACTTTCTTTTAATCCACTTATAAGCTTACATTAAAGAAATGAACATTTAGGTTTTAGTGTAGACCAAAGAAGATTTGCATACTTGGGAGATCATTGTGTTGAAAACACAAACTAAATATAAGTACTATTTGAATGTAGATTCGAACTTTATTGGTCACATTATTTGAAATTAGTCATTCTGCTCAACCTATTAGACATTCCTAAAGGGATTGAAAAGCACTCTTTGGATACACTCGAGACACGAGGCCCTTTTAGTGGCTTTAGTTCCTTTCCTTCACAGGATACTTGAACATGAGCCTCTTTCGGCATGTAACCCAGTTAAAATAAGGATAATCATCCATAATTAGGATCATATGGCGAATTCTCAATACCTATGAGAATAGATGAAATAGGTAAAATATTTAAAAGAAGAATATAACCAGCTGTCTTTATGGCATTAATAAGAATATCTTTTTATGCTTGTATATGTGAACTTCATGGACTGAGAACGGAAATTAAAAGTAACCTTAAACAAATTATGATAATTTACACTACTTTTCGATGTTGCTTTTAACCAAAGCATTTGATCATAATAATAATTTGACTTCACCTAAGTGGCGTGCAAATTTACTTTTAATAAAAACCCGTTAGGTAAAACTCTTGAATGAAATTTTGTTTTCGGGTACATTGGATGGAAATTCACTTGAGTTTTTCTTGTTGGGAGAAAACTCTGAATATTGTCGATCATATCGGCTTATCATGTGCTCCAAAAGGAAAATGAAAATCAATGCGAAACAAAAATTCTCATTCATAAAAAATTTAAGACCCAGAAGAATAATCGTCACATCACTTTCATTTTCCAGATCAAAATACTTTTATCGATCTCCCCAATTTATCCACAAATAATCACATTCATAGAAATTAATGACCAGAGAGGAACAATTAAAATCACAGAAACACACCGAAATGCAAGTTTTTTTATTTCATCAAAAGAAACAGTTTATTGAAAGCTTGACACGACTAAAATTACAACACCTATTTCATTTATTAAAAAAATAAGACAACAAAAGGTAGACTCAATCAATTTCCTCGCCTGGACCACTCTCTCCCCCTCCAACAACGGTGAACGAGTTAATTCAAGTTAATCTCAACACATTGAGACAAAGATTCAAAGAAAAGAAAAAACATCAAACTTAAGAATTAAACAAATTATATAATAATTTAAAGAAAGGAAAACACTAAAGAGAAACGGTAATTACGATTACAATTACAAATTACAGTTTTTGATTTTTTTTTTTTTCCTCTCACTTTATTTATCCTGCTGCCTGGCTGGCTCACTCAGTCACTCAGTCACTCGGTCACTGACTCACTCCACTCGAACAAGTTCAACAAAACAAATTTTACCAATTTAGCATCCATCCACGATCCAATTAATCTACAGTGTACAGTCCAACACGTGAACTCAGTGAGTCAACCCACTAAGACTCGGGCGAGGGAAGCTTCCAAGCGGAGGTAGCGATGAGTGGCCTAGTGTGCCAGCCAAGCATGAGGCAGCCGTTATTCTCCTCAACCTTATACCCGTCACCGCCTGCGAATAGAGCCAACAACATACTCGCTTGCTTGAACGCGTTGGACCCGAGATGAACCGGATCGAACCCGGCCGAGCCCAATCTCCCTCTCCACTGAGTTAAGGTCTCGTGACGCTCGACCCGGTCCACACCTTCGTAAGCGACCACGTTGCATATCTGTCTCCCGAGGTACAACTCGGACATTAACAGATCCTGACTCGGCGAACCCAACCCGGTCGAAGAGGACGAACCCTCCAGCGAGTCGAAAAGACTCGAGTAATAATGTAAGGCCTCCGTGAACCGGTCCAGGAAAACCGGCCCGTTGTGGTTGGCTTCTTGTTCCACGATTGTTACAATCTTGGGCTTAATTTTCTTGACTGTATCCAACACCTTGTCGACGGAACCGGGCCGAGCAAGCATGCGGTGGAGTTCGAAAACGGAATTAACAGCCACGGCCTCCCCGGGTCGGATCTCGAGCATGTTCGGGTCGAGATCCGCGAGACTGTTGCAAACGAATCCGCGGAATTCGAACTGAACGCCGATGGTTTGGGCCAATTGGGCCAGCTTCCAGCCCACCTGCTGCAGCGCGTCGGTGTTGTCGGGCTGCGGCGGGCCGATTCCGGTTAAACGGAAGGTTGGAGGCCCACCGGGTCGCAATGCGAGGGCCTGCATGAGGGCCGGCCACTGCATCCCCTGCTTGAGGCCGAAATCGATGACGTGGACTCTCCCGGCGGTTGCGAACGCTTCGAGAATGGCTTGATTGGCGGTGAAGTGCGCGAATTTGAGATAGGGGCAGGACTCGTAGAAGTGCATGTGGAGAACATCGGAGAAGGAGGAATCGAGGGTTTCTTCGGGGTAGATTCCGTAGATTCGACGCGCCAGGGCTTGGGCGAAGTAGGATGCTACCTTCCTCATGGCTCCGGCTTGGGAGGTCGCGAGTATGCTCACGTGCTTGACAAGCGCGTCGGCCAGCTTCGGATTCTCCTGCTGAACGGCCTCCGCGCAGGCCATGAGAGTGTGGACCAGACGAACACCGGCTTCCTGCAAGTCAACGAGGACGACCGGGCGCGTGGACTCTGAGGCAGAGTCTGGTGATTCAATTGGAGATGGCTTGAGCCGCTTGTTAGCAGAGTCAACTTCGTCCATGTTGTTGTTGTTGTTGTTGTTGATGGTGGTGCCATTATTGGCGTTGGTATTGTCTTGAGGAGGAGGAGGAGGAGGAGGAGGAGGAGGAGGAGGAGAAGGAGGAGGGTATGCTGCTATTCCAGGAATGGCTCTGAGGTCATATTCAGAATCATCGTTGAAAACGCGTGAGGAGGTGTTGAGGATGTTGCAGGGGTTGTCGATTAAGAGGGAAGATGGATCGAGAATGTTGTTGCTGGGTTCAGGGTTTAGTTCTGTCAACATGCTTTGGACCCAGGAATAGAGATCCGTTGGGTTGTAATGAACGGTGTCGGAGAGCAGGTGGGAAATTCCCTCTTCCTGGGCACACCCCATCACCATCTCCAACTGCTCCAGCTTCTGTGCCACGTCAGCCATGTCCGAAGCACGCACCTTGTACCCCAACGCCGCCAACAACTCGTCCATCCCTCCCTGTTGTTGCTCTTCCTCCCACATCTTCGCCTTTCCGTTCGACATTGATGAACACTCACCCTTCACACCACCTCCCCCACAACTATCTCGGTGATCCCTCTTCATCACGAACCGTTCCACTCCGTAATAATTATTCAATTCAACACCTCAACGATGGAATTGGGATTGGAATTGGAATTGGAATAGGTATTTTTTTGGTCATAGGAAAATAGAGTTTCAAGTGAGACGCGAGAGAAAGGTCTTAAGTCTAAAGTGGCGAAGGGAGAGAGAAGAAAGGGTGGAAATTGGAAAAGATAAGGAACAATGGAGGCCATAATAATGGAATGAGTTCTTTTATTTATTTATTATTATTTATTTATTTATTTATTTAGTTATTTTCTTTTGTGCGAAAAGTTTCGATGTTGAGTGTGATATTTTTACTTTAAGTGAGTAATTTTAGTTTTTAGAATGAAGGTCCGGCAAATACTTAAAAGGCATAAAAGAGCCGTGGCAGCACCGCAATGCCAAGAAAGATGCCCATGCATACCCCAGACACCATATAGAAAATCAGGTGGCCGTACGCTTCATCGATTGAGAGTCTTGGGGACCGAGAATGATCGTGGGCTCCACCTTTGTACAATCACCTCAACCCTTCCTTCCTCACGCGCCTCTATTCCTTACTCTCTCTTCTTAAGTCCTAATCCCAAATCATTCGCGGATCCAAGGATTACATTAACCACTCGCAAGTTGGAACAAACACTAGTTATTCTTCAAAAGGGAATGCCGATCAATGTAGCCATCTTTAGTACAATCCCATCATTTGTTTTTGACTTTCACAATTAATTTCGGTTTATGTACTCTTACTCATTATATTTTGGTACCCCGTCTCCTCTGTCTTCTTAACTATTTTTCACATACAGACACCATGTGTGGGGTGCTCTTACATATAATTAGCTTATCTGTTTAGCAAGACTAGTATATGTACTAAACAAAATATCCATTTAACATGCTCTGATCTAATTTCATCATTTTTTCCAAGTGAAGGATAATCCTTGTCAAAATCACTAGTTATATCTAGCCAAGTGGCTAACCGTATTTATGCTCCACGCTTCCAAAAGACTGGATATGATATGGAGGATCTCAAGTACTTTGATAATATTTTTTTTTTTCTTTCTAAAAAGAATGTAATTTGCATCATTCAACAAATCCATTATTAGTTATATAATAATAATAATATACGAAAAAATATTTTAGTGTAAATAATTCATCTCCACAAAATATTAATCATAATGCACTTTGCACACTAATGCTAACAATGGAAAAGCATTTATTTTAATGTAACAAATGCAACTTTAATAAATGAAATGACATTATTGTAGCTTTAGCATTTATTCATTCACCCTAAAATACAGCTTTTCTTTTTTTACTCGTTTAGGCTTGCTATTTTAGTATCATACTTTCTTTACTTTTGAAAAGTTATTTTTCCTTTTGTCATAGTTGTTGCTGTTATTTTTTTTAAAAAAAAGAAAACAAATATATCCATAAAAATACGCGTAGCAAACTAGCGAATTATAATTTCAGAATGGTTGCATATATTTGAAAATAAAACAAAATAAATATCTTCATTAGCAGATAAATTTTTGGATGAAATTTTAATGCAAGAAGTCATTGTTCAAACCCTCCACCACTTTCATATTTAAAATATGAAAAAATGCTAAAAAAATAAAAAATAAATTAAAAAGAGAGAGAGAGAGAGAGAGAGAGAGAGAGAGAGAGAGAGAGAGAGAGAGAGAGAGAGAGAGAGAGAGAACTCAACTGAGGGTGGTATTTGTATGGGGGGTGGCCTATGGCAAGTATGTGTGGTCGGGTTCCGTAGGTTCGAGTGGGGAATAACTTCTCGCGACGCACATGAAGGAGAGATCAAGGGGACGGGGTCAACTTTGGTCTCCACGCGCCATACTTGCACGCAGAACAACGGTGAGTGAAGCACAGAAACAGGACAGGTGGCGCGCTCTGGTAGCACATGTCATGTCACGCGTTACATGAGCGACGTTGAACGAGAGAAGTGATGAGTTGCAACGAGGGCCCACTGAAAGAGGGGGTCTGTGCTGAGAGAAGATCAACGAGGACGGGGATTCAGACGTCAACATCGATTTTAGGACCATCCGACGTGGGACCCACTGTCCAAAAAACACTACTCTATTCTATTCCATCTCTCTACCGAGAGAAACGGGATGCCAGCAAACCACGTTCCCTATAACAGCGATATTATCTTTCTTATTTCCTAGGTTAAAATGTAAACAATCCCTTCAATCATATGTCATTTTCTTTTTAAAAATAAATTTTACTCTTTATTTTTAAATTCAACGATATGTAGAAAATTCTGCTATATAACTCAGTTAGAATATCAATTAAATTTCGTACCCGTAAAAACTTGTTAGAATAAATTAAATTATAAAAGGTCCTTCCAGAGGAAACGGAGTTATTATTACTGTTCCATTTGACGAACTGGGGTGGAAAAAGGTGGTGACGTTCTTAGGCGAACACGAACGGGGTTTCTTTTTGCCTTTTTTTTTTTTTTTGTGAATGTGAATGTGAATGTATTTAAGATGAAAACTTGGTTTAAACAGTGAATTGTTAGACAAAAATGTGAATTTATTTGGGGAATTATTATTATTAATCGGGAAGAGAAAGAGTGAAAGGAGGGAGAAGCGGCACTGACAGGTGGTGTGGTCAGTGATACATGAAAGAGGAGAGGGCCATGGCCATGGCCATGTGATCCTGCCACGTTTCACAGATTCTCTTGTCCCCGTGGTCCCTTCTCCTGCACCAGCCTCACTCACCACCCTGCTTCCTCTCTCTGTCACTTTCGGTATCTCTCTCTTTTTCTCTCTTCTCTTTGCAATTTTAAACCATCCGTTCCAATTAATCTCGATCATCGTTTTTTCCGGAATTAACCTTAACCCTAAGTACTAACACCTTATCCAATCCAATTCCAAAACAATGGTCAATCAAATGTGTACACGAAACAGTTGAGATCGTGCTATGATTAATCAACGGTTGTACTAACTGCCTCCAATGAGTAATCACCAAAAACTCTCAACATCAATTATGCTGTATCCTTAACTTGGTTTTAAGTTAAGTACCTATTTTACTCTTCTTGCATTGCATCTCACGGGATCGGCATTAAAGAACTCTACCAATATATTATTAATTTTACTTACAACAAATATTCGTGTACTTTCCTTCCATTCTTCATACCTATGGGAGTTTTATTTGAGTTTTTCCTTTGCAATCACCCCGTAGTGGGTTTCCTTTTCCTGAATTTTAAAAAAATATATTTAGAAAATACAAAATCTTAATTATTGATAAAATATTACCAATGTATGTTTTAACAAATTTATAACTCAACATATAAATAATATTATTTTTTTTGTTATTAATTATTATTTTTTATTAATGATTAAAAAAATCCTTTCAAAGTAAAGTTTCACTTTAGTAAATAAGTATTTATGGAGAATTAAAGTCAAGGAAAAATTATACTATTCACACTAACGTTCAAGATTTTGTACATAGCAAAATGTAAATGTTTATTTTTATAAGTCTAACAAGTAAATTAAAATAAATTTAAATCGAAAAAATATGGGTTTTAAAATATATAAAATGAGATTCTAATCAAATAAATTAGAGAGCATCTACGTCAAAATCAAAAAATATTTACATGTTAGTTGCATGCTAATTTTATATATATCGACTTCTCTTCGTTCATATATCTTACTGTAAATCTCTTTTACACCTTGTATATTAAATTTTTTTATCTATAGCAAAATGTAGATTTTTTTTATTTCTTTTAATCTAAGTATGACAAGAAGATTAAAAGAAATTTAACAATTGATATTTAAATGAAAAAACACGTGTTTAAAAAAAGATAAAATAAAATTCCAACAAAATGAATTGGAGAATATTTATATGTATACCTGAAAAGACATACATATTAGTCATGTGTCAATTTCATATACATTAGTTTGTTTTCATTTGTATTCACTATTATAAATCATTTTTATGTGTTTTTGTATATTTCTTAATTTATAATAAAATATACCATTTTTTCTTTTAATATAAGTATGATATGAAAATTAAAAGAAATTTAATAATTATTATGTAAGGGTCTATGTATGGAATTAAAGTGAAGAAAAATTATACTATTCACGGCAATGTACAAGATATTTTCTGGCATTATAGTCAACGGTATAATTTTTATTTGGATCTAGCAACGAGAATTATGCAATTTTAACAATTCAAATCAAATCAAATTAGTTATTATAATAATTAAACTTTATCTGTATTTCAACGTTATTTATTTATTTAGTAATTGATAGTATAAAAAATAATGTTATTTATATATGTGGCTATTAAAAATGGATTATCTCGAGCTATACTTAAAATAATTTATCATAAAAAATTATATTTAATTTTCTCTTAAAATTGTATTACAATTTATAAGGATTTATAAAAAAAGATAAACACTTGCCACGTAAAAATTAATAGAACTTGACTGCTCCTTTTTTGTATCGAGCTGGTCCAATACAGAATAGCGTTTTTAAATATTATTACTCCATATAAAAGAAGGATCTACTTCACCACCTTAATTAAGGGATAAGAGTACCAAACCATTCACACCAAACAACATTTAGTAGAATGCTCTTTCTATGTACAAAGTTGTTGTAGATATGTACCACGTAATTTCTTTTACTGATCTACTTAAAATCTTCAATCTTATTTGAGAGTTAGAATAACTTATCAAGAAAAACAAATTTGTGTTCCATATATAATTAATCCTTTAATTATTATATAAATACCACAATTTCACTGAAAAAATTACAAACATTGATCCCTAACTTACAGTTATTAAGAGGCCCCCCACCCACCACCAAAAGTCCAAAACAAAAATGTGATAAATATCAAATTATACAATTTGAGGGAAATGCTCCAGGTTGCTTAAACGACTAGGCATGATAATATTGAAAGCTTGTCCTCCACTAAAAGAAAAAGGTGACAAATATTGCGTTTTAGTTTTTTTAATGCAGAGCATTCAAAATTTATAGCATTGTTTTCACATGCAGACTTTTCTTTACGCATATATTGGTGTAGTAGCCTTTGTACAAATCAAACTAGACAGCCCCACAACAAAGCAGAAAATGCAAATGCATTATCCTGTTTCTGCTTGTGTTTGTGTTATGGCATAGGAAGTGGACCTTTAGCTTTGGATCATCACAAAACTAGTTAGTCACACTAATGAATCAATAGAGGATTTGCCGACAGAGTCAACGCTCAAGCATTCAATTATGTTATTAATTATCCTAGACTTATAATTTAAGAAAACAAACCTTACAACTAATATAAAAGTACTGCAAATTTTTTTTTTTTTTGTGATGAATAGTCGAAATAAGCTCATCATGCTCTCAATAATAATCCATTCATCTTCCTTTCTGACTACACTGAAATATAAAAGTTATTTATTTCTACTAAACTTGCTATTTAGCATTTTCTTTAATCTTTACCTTTTTTTAATTCATTCGAATTGCAATTTAATTTTTTTATTACTATTTTTTTTCTTTTGTCTTTCTTCACTTTAAGAGTTATTCAACATTTTAGATTTTTTACGTGTAATTTTTTACAGTTGATTTTTTTTTTTATGTTTTTAAAAAAATTGCAATAGAAGTTTATTAAAACTGTTAATAAATTATGTTAATCGCACTAAACACCAAAAATTTGCGCTTAGCCCAATCAAACCTAAGACCTCAAACAAACTTTTTAAACTATCTATTACTAGACTTTAGTAAATTAGAAAAGAGATAAAAAATTTAAATTATAATTTATTATATTTTAAATGTTATTTTATAATTTATTTTATAAAATCAAATCAAGTCAATTCAAATCAATTAATTTGAATTAGATTGGATTTAAAAATCACGTCGATGATCAAAGAACAAAATTGAGGTTCAAATTATTTTTTCCCCCTCTACTTTGATCAAATATAATCTGCGAACCCTCTTTACATTGATTTTTATTAATAGTTAAAATTTATTTATATTTATTTTAATAGGTCTCATATATAAATTAAAATAAATTATAAAATTAAATAAAGAGTGAGATTCATCAAAAAAAATATTTTTTAATAAATTTTAATCAATTATATAAAAAATATTTTAAAAATTATTATTAACATTTCTTCATTTTTATTTCTGATTACGCTAATCTTTTACTAATTCAACTAGTATAGTTAGTATTGAAGTATAGATATTATACGTACAGTATAATTTATTACAATAATAGGATTAAGAAAATGTAGCGATCATGGTGGTATATATCAATTTTTTGATTAAATAAAATTTAGTTTCTATAAGGATTTTTAATTTTATTTCTATAATAATTTTAATTTTTAAATTTTTTTATTAATATATTTTATTAAATAACAACATTAATAACATAATAATAATATTTATCATCTATTAATTCATCGTATTATCAATAAAATTCAATAAGATAATTATATGTAATATTTTATTTATTTAATATAATTAA
>JAMLFT010001889.1:0-28167 GCA_026544285.1 Pachyrhizus erosus | reverse complement strand
AAAATAGCAATAGATTCTATATATTTTATTTTTAATATAAAATTAAAATCATATTCATGAATTATAATATAATATCTATTAAAAATGGATTTAATATATTCTAAAATTATAAAATATTAAAATTCATTATATTTCACACATAATATTAAAAATTGTATATTTAGTTTTAAAAAAATACAAACTCACTACATTTGATAATAATTTTTTCTATTGTCATCGTCATCACCTGCACCACTCTCACCTTCATTAACATCATCACCTATCATCATCATCATTGTCATCACCTCACCATCGTCAATATCATCACTTAGTGTCACTATTATCATTATTGTTGTCGTTGTTACTATCATCATCGTCATCATTATATTAATATTTTTTAATATTATTATTATTTATTTATGTATAATTTTTTATTTAATAGAAAAAAATATGAGTTATCATGACTATGCAAATTTTTATTATTTGTATAACTTTAATAAATTTTTTTTTGAGTAAAAAATTATATTTTCTAATTTTTTGCTATTGTTATTAATTTTTAGCAAGTTTTATTATTTTTTATTTTTAATTATTTTTATGTATTGATAATTTTTTATATTATATTATTTCAAAATGGAATAAGATAAAATATAATGATTGACTTATTTTATTCATTTTCAATTTGCAACAACTTTTTAAAAACTAAAAACAAAAAAAAAACTAGAAACTCAAAACTATAAGTCATTTTCATTTTTAAAAATTTCAAAACTAAAAACAAAAAATCACCCAATCTATGACCTATGATAATTAGAACAAATATATATCTTAATAATAATATGAGTAAAGAAGTTTTAGTGAGAAATTAATATGCAGTTGAACAAAAAAAATTATAGAATATTTTATCTATTTTTTATTTCATGAAACTATATAAATATAGTAATTAAGATAATTAGAACAAGTATATATCTTTATCTTTATAATAATAAAAGTAAATAAGTATGACTAAGAAATTATCATGCAATTGAGTAGTAATTTATAGAGAAATTTAATTCATAAAACTATATAAATATAGTAGTCAAGGTAATTAGAAGAGATATATATCTTTATAATAATAGAAATAAGTAAGTCTAAGTTGAACATTCTTATGCAATCTTTATAATAATAAAAGTAAAAAAATTTGAGCGAGCATTTTTTATCCAATTGAGCTTGAAATTTTTATAGAAATTTTTATCTATTTTTTATTTCATAAAACTATATAAAATTAGTAATTAAGATAATTAGAATAAATATATATCTTTATAATTATAAAAATAAAGTAGTACGAGCAATAAATTCTTATGTGGTTGAGCAAAAAAAAATTTGAGGAAATTTTATCTATTTTTTAATTCATAAAACTAAATAAATATAATAATTAAGTTAATTACAAAAAATATATTTTCTTATTTTAAAGAATTAAATTAATTATGATCAACACACCATATACACATGTTAATTAAAGTAATTAAAAATATTTTAAATTAATATTATTATATAATTTTAGATTATTTAGAATAATTTCAACTAATATATATATATATATATATATTGTCTTTTCTTCATTCATCCCTTTCATGTCTTATTATTTAGTGTTTTTTGACCTAGTGTTGACACTATTACATAGATTAATCGTTGATGACTATAATTTTTGGTAAATAAATATTTTTTTATTTCTTTATTATTTATTTCTTTCACTATTTATTCTCTTATTAAATATTTTTACAACTCATTTTATTTCTTTTCTACAATTATACCTTATACATCATTTTTTTTCTTCATTTTTTATAGTTGACAAAGGTACAACTTTAATGAAAAAAGTGGATAAAAGTTATGCATAAATCACGTTATTTACTAATTTATAAAAAAATATTATATAATATCAATCAATCATAAATAATAATGTATGATATATTAAAAAAATTAAATTAAATTAATTATTTATAACATTACACTGATTTTTAAGTTTTATAACACTTAAATAATATATAATAAATATAAATAAAAATAACAACTTTATTGATGGTAGTTGAATCTCCTAAACATCCAAAAGACAAAGAACAATAGCTCTCTTAACAGTAAAAGCAAAATATGTTTCATCTGCAACTTGTTGCTTATAACTGTTGTGGATCAAACATAAGTTGGAAGACTACAATATCTTTAATAGTAAAATTCCTATTGTTTGTGATAATACTATTGTTATTAACTTGCCAAAGAATCCCATAATGCATTCTCGTGCTAGACATATTAAAATTAAACATTATTTTAGTAGATATCATGTTAAAAAAGGAATAGTGAATCTATAGTTTATAACCACTGAAAATCAACTTATTGACATTTTCACAAAACTCCTATCTAAAGACAAATTAGTCATTCTAAAAGAAAAACTTAGAATGGAATGAGTAAAGGAATGATTAATATCAAAATACTTATATATGTAGAACAAGTATCTATGGACCACACGTCATGTACATACTTGTATCCTATGCATGCATCAACATGTAAGATGTCCAATATATGAAGTCACATGTTTTTCTATGCATATGCGTTTATGAGCATTTGTATACATAAGACAAATGTTGCCTTTCCTTTAACTAACAATAATTTGATCTTTAAGTTTATATTGTGCTGAGTCACATCACAACAACCACCTTAAACATAGTTACCTAAAATTTTCTAAACCACACCTCATAGTGGTGCATTTATTGTGTAACAAATATCTATTTCTCTCTCTTTTTCAAATTCGAGTCAAAAAGCATTTCAGTTTCCTAACCTAACCCTATAAAAATCCCTTAAGAACTTAGAGTGTTTTCTTTAATTGTCTCATTTACCAAAATTATCTAACTCTCTAAAACTCTCTTTCAAAACCTCAAGCATAAAAACTGGTTGTTCAAAACAACATTGAAAACTCTCTTGCCAGCCACATTATCAATCCAATTAATATGAAGAATGCAACCATCAATGTTTAGTACTCCTTCAACATTGATTTTTTTTTTTAGAAAATCAGTTTGGTCATTAAGGAGAGAATTACTAGCTACAGTATCCTTAGTTACATCAATTTGAAGGAGGTTATTGTGTTGTAACTTAATAAAGCCTTCTAGAAGATTGCAAAATTCTTTAGCTTTAGAGAAATCTGTGGTGAATGTCTGGGAAAGAAGATTTTGATTGAACCTAACACCATAACGACTACTATTGGTTGTGAAAGAATTGATGCAAGCATTAAGTCTAGGTCGGATGCACCATACAAAGAATCCAATGTAGTTGAGAAGATACTTATGGGTGATAAGTACTAGGAAAGGTTGAACTATGATAACCTTAGTCATGAAGGAAAGGTGTTTCAACAAATCTTAAACAAGGTCATCTTTCACAAGGTTAGTTTAAAGGACTTCATCACTCCCATTCACTGATTCATGTTGCTCCATCAACTGGAAGGATTACTTTTCAACCTCCCTCACACCATTTACATGAACCTCGCAAAAAACATGAAAGGCTGATGTGAGAGTAAAAACATCACGTATGTTGCTTTAGTGAACAAGATCCTTTGGGATCATGGAGTTTACAATATATTTTACTATCTTTCTATTGAACAATAAGAAGCCTACCTCAGCAAGGGAATGAAGGTTAGAAAACCACTTTTTGGGAAATCCAACCTTGGACAAATGAGTCTAAAGCTAAACTTGAAATATGTATATGAAAACTACGTGGAAGAGCCATAACAGTAATAAGAAAATCAAGAGAAGACGAATCCAAAACCACATGTGGTGGAGTAAAAAGTTTTCGACTTCTTTAATCTTGGCATATTAGAGAAGATTGAGTAGGGCAAGATGACTCGTCTAAGGACCATGTTATCTTAGACGACTAAAAGACCTATGTTCAGTCCTGTTAATGACACGTAGGCGTCTAAGCGTGTTTGGACAAATGCATCTCCGTAGATGTCCAAGCTAGTGAAGAGGAAAATGATACTATAAGAAGAATCTGACTTTGAGGTTACTAACGAAGATTGCATGCCTATTGAACAAGCCTTAAAAACTGGATGTATCAAGCACATTATTGATAAGTCAATATGCTAAGGGGAGTCTTGGTGATCTAGTTGAACCCTTGTAGGTACCCCCCAAATAGTTAATCCTTAGACCAAAAATTTTCATTAAATGACTAACCTAAACACACCCACCACCATCATAAACACAGGTCCAAACAAAATCACAATCTAACCTAGAAACACAAACCCATATAGAACCTCAAATTGCACCAATACTAGTCTATATTGATGTTCAACAAAAAAAAAAATCTTCTATCCTCACTTTACCACCATACTAGTTAGTTCACCATGATAAATGAAGATAGGAATGTCATATATGACAAAGATGACAAGATTGCTCTCATTAGATATCATGATCTTGAATATTCAAACTAGTATGACCCTTCATACATAACATATGTTCCCAAACTACTACTACCTGGTCAATTAGGTTTTCAACCTTTGTCCACACTCAATCTTGGTCCCTATTATGTAACTATCCATAGGGTTGCTAGGGAACCTTCAACAAATGACTTGTGCACAATCAAACCCATTACCATCACCAATAATAAGGTTACAATAGGTACCAATTTCTCTTTTGCCTTCATTTTTAACGCAGAGCAAAGAATTAGAAA
Source organism: Pachyrhizus erosus (assembly GCA_026544285.1). Taxonomy (NCBI): domain Eukaryota; kingdom Viridiplantae; phylum Streptophyta; class Magnoliopsida; order Fabales; family Fabaceae; genus Pachyrhizus; species Pachyrhizus erosus. Next base: position 23,505 of record JAMLFT010001889.1, on the reverse strand, counting down.
GAAATAAGAAACAAATGACATCTTCTCTTTGTTAAGGAGAATGCTAGTTTGTGCTACCTGAAGAGAACTTAGGACATCCTTTTTTGGACCTTCCAACTTATAAGGTTAAGGCATCCCTTATTCTTGAGTGGAAAAAGTTTGATGACTATGAATTCAAGCCTTTTACAACATATATTTTTTTTACCTAAAGGAGTCATTATAGATATTGTGATATCAACAATGCTTCACGAGGAAGATCTATTCTCAAGTTGTATAGGCACCAATTTATAAATAACATCCTAAAGTTATTCAATATCTTATAGCCCTAATTTCAAATGAAGCAAATAAAAGCAAACAAGAAGCCAACAAGGAACTTGTTATTGTTTCTTAACCAACGAGTTTTAATAAAGCCTAGAAAGTATTTTTACTAAAGAAGCGAACAGTTTTGCATGAATTGAATTTCTCAGAGCAGGAACTTGTCATTCAAGACAAGCATCTTAAAAGTCATCCTTCACTTTAGAACAATTGAATTCTTTCCTTCTATTCTTGAAATCAAAATGATAGGTCATACCAAAGTTCAACCTTTTTTGTTTGATCAAGCTACTACTTATCCTCTAGGTTTGCACAACACTAAGTCAACTAAGGTAAAAATATATCTTAATAGAGTTTGCCCCAAATTTCCTATTATCAACCTTAACAAAAAGAAAGGTGAGAAATCACGCAGAGTCAAGATGCCCTCAAGAAGAAAAGTTGGATTTGAGCAATATATTACTTAGTTTCAACAAGTTTACATGACAAGACGACTGATGCATGAGTTTACTAAAGACGATGAATGTATATTCTAACAACAACATTTGCACGAATCACTCAAGTGTATGTCCTTATATATGAATTGTCTTAGAGGATAAGCAAGAGATTCCAACTGCACAAGAAAACTCATAGATAGTGCGCGACTAGTTCACACTTATCACTTTAGTGACATCGTTTATGGATTCCTTATAAACAAACAAAACTCTCTACTTGATCCAAAAATTAGCATTCTCTATGCTCTCATGAGCATATTGACTAACATGACGTTTGTAATAATTGGAGAGAGGTTTCCTCCAAAACCTACAACTTTTGTCTACTCTCTCGATCCAATCAGTGTGTTATGACTATTGCTTCCCACACATCCATTTCAGCTGCATTTATTCCTCTATCGTTGTTATCGATAACACGAGTGGAAAATATTATTGATAACAAGAGTCAAGCTCACATGGAAAAGTAGGATGTTGAGTTTGTTGACATGCTATAAGAATAAGTCAAGACTATTGATTCTACGTTTGATGCAAAGATCAATACGCCTCTAGCACTTAGTCTTACATTGCTTTAACAATTGGTACCTTAACAACAACAATCTTGTTATAACCTTGATCACCTTATTGATAAGTGACATAGTCTTTTTTCTTTTCAACCCGTATTTTTGAAGATGTCAAAAATGGATAAATAAGAAGTAATTTATTATTAGACTTAGGGAAAGCCTTTTATGTAACAAAATTATATTAGTGAATTGGATGAGGAGGTGTTTTAGAAAAACTACTTTGTTATGTTATTTTGTTCATTTTGTTCTAATACATTGCTTGCTATTATTGTTGAATCTCATACATCGTATAAACATATAAACACTTACATATTAGATTCATAAGGAGTTTAATATCATAACACATCTTCTTTTTCTATGATTTTATTATTTATAAAGACAAATTATAATATTATTTGTCATTGTCAAAAAAGGAAAGATTGTTAGAACCAAATATGGTCATTCCTTCAAAAATCTATAGTTTTAATAATGATAAATGAATAATATAATTTGATTATCCAAACATTTGTAATTTTAAAAAAATTTAAAATATATTTTATTCTTAATATTTTAATTTTTATTATAATTGTGAACTAAAATATGTTTTTAATCATTAATAAATTTTTATTTTTGTTTTTATCCCTAATAATTTTTTGGTTAACTTACTAGTCCTTAATAGTTTTTTTTTTCTAAAATACTATTTGAATCACTCTCTAAAGCACTATTTAAATAAAGTTGGAGATAAACAATAGAATAAAAATTTATTAGAAACTAAAAAAAAGTAACAAAAAAATTTATTAAAAATAAAAATAAAATTAAAAAATTTATCAAAAATTAAAAAATTTAAGTCATAACTACTTAAAAAGTTATATTTTAAAATAAATTTTAATTATTTAATTATGTAAAAATATCTATATTAACAGTGCATAAAAATAATTATTTATCTTATTACTCTCATATTAAAAATTAAACTTTATTTTAACAAAATTTAAGCATAAATTATTTATACCAAAAATAGGATCAATCATGATTTTCATGATCAATTACTATGAATACTTTGATTTAAATTATTATGAACTATAAATAACAGACAAATAGAAGTACAAATCTCATAGATATTTATATATCCTTTACTTTAGCGTTAGTGTGCGTCAAAAAAGTAATAAAAACAACGTGTCGTCTGCATTGACATTCAAGTTATCGTCTCTCACCAAACCGAAAAAACGCGGAATTGAAACCTTTATTTAACTCTCACACCTTACTGCTACCTTCTTCTTCTCCACCGTACCCATTCATTGCATCCTCCATTTGCAAGAACAACTCATCATTCGGTCGCATCACAATCACAGGTCTTTCTTATTCTTGTTTTTATTAATTATAATTTAAAATAAATTTTTTTATCTTCGTTTCTTGGGATTGGATTTTGCTGATTAACCACCGAACCCTTTTGTGATTGTTTTCTGGTTTGTGATCAGAATCTTGGATCCTATTGCATGTTATTGGGTATCTATCGTCGATTGAATTTCACCCATTTGTGACCAATATGTATCAGTCTGTTTATTTTATTATTTTTATAGAATTTGTAAATTGAAGCTTTATGTTGTTGATATGGGTCATCAATTTGAACTTGATTTTCATGTTTGATCATTTCATATTATAATTCTCTTAATTATCATCTCCATTATATGCTTTTACTCTCGATTTCATCTCTCAATTGGTGCAGTATGTCTGTTTGTGTTGCTTTTAGGCCTGAAGATCTAGTGAGATCATCGTTTGTTAGACAAATTTGAGATAATGTTTTATGACCGTGGAATCTTTCAATTGTTTCAGGTTCTGTTATTGTGGATAGTTGTAAAATTTTGCCTTTAGGTTGAAACTTCAAGTGCCGGCTTAGGATATGATGAATGGAGCTCAGACTGTTCAAGTGCCGGCTCAGCATATGATGAATGGAGCTCAGACTGTTCAAGTGCCGGCTCAGCATATGATGAATGGATCTCAGACTGAGTATTGGGGTGAAAGTTCTGGTTCAACTTCCCATAGCAGTCAGCAGGATGTGGAGGATGACCGGATGATTGCTCTTGTGCTGTCAGAAGAGTATGCAAAATTAGATGGAGCAGTTGCTAGGCGCCTCACCAACTTGGAACCTGTTCCTGTAAGAATTCTTGCTTTTTAGTTATTTCCCGAACTAAAACCTTATACTTTTACCAGTTATGGTCTTATAATATAGGTGCGGTTTTTATTTCTTCTTTCCAAAACATGTTTTATAAAACTTATTTATCTTATTAGATCTAAAATCATTCCTCCTGTGCATTGATAGCTTAAGCTTTTCGGAATGTTACTCTATGACTATGTGGTTTAGAGTTTGATCCTTATCTCTCCCTTTCTTTCTAAATAAAAGTTAAATTTTAACAAAAGGTAGGATAGATGGGTTCATCGTCCATAGTTCAATAGGGGTTGCAATTCAATCCATTAACCATCCAGTCCATCTAGGCATAAATTCAATCAATCCATCCATATATAAAAGTAAAGCTTAATGAATTGGTTGGATTGAATCACCATTTGTTATTGGATGGATCATGAACCATCTAACATACTTTGTAATCCATTGGATCAAGTAGTCTAAAGTTCATTGGTTAGGCATAAGTCATTAATTGACGAGTACAGAGTTTCATGTTTGAGTGTAAGAATTATATAAATATTGAACTTTTCTTTTTTGTAAACTAAAATATAAAACACTTTAAACAGATAAATTGGATGGTTTTTTGTTAAATAGATCATAGATGGATTGGATTTTTTTAATGCATTTTTAATGGATCATAAATGAACTTACGATTTGTTTCTGACTCATCCATTATAGTTTAATTCAAAATTTATCAAATTCATCCATTTAACATCCCTACAGTTCAAGCCTAGAGAGTTCTTGGGTGAGTGGTTTGTTAAATATAAAATTGGTCACATGCTTTTCACCCAACAGCTTAAGCTTTTGGGAGAATTGATTCAGTATATAATACTTTGAAAGGACATAGTGGCTCTGGCGTTCTTATTTACTTCTTCCTTTCTCTGCCTGTGCACTTTCTAGATTTGGCTCTTGGTTTTGTTTTGTTTGTATTGTATGATATTGCAAATTATGCTTCATTGGCATTGTCATCACATAGAGAAGCAGACTTTCATATTATTTGTACTCCCCCTTCTTTGAGAAGCATGGAAGGGAATGATATCTGAATTTTGACTACTCATGTTTTCTGATGGCAACTTCTTGAAATTACAGCATGTACCCCGGATAAATTCCTTTATCCCCACTGTAAGTGATGCTAGTATGGATCACCAGCGTCTGCTTCAGAGGTGTGTGTTTCTCTTATATAAAATATACTATTTCTTATGTGAATATTCTAAAACTTTAATCGAGTTGGGCACATGCTGTAGTTAGTGCATGCTTGGAGGTCATGTAGTTATGGTTGGAAAAATAAGATAGTTAAGCTGGCACAAAAAACTGTTGATGAGAGCAATATACTGGTATTCCTTCAACCTTATGGAATAAACAAAGGTAGGGATTTGCAATGCCTCATCAGTGAAATGTAAAAGAAAGATTATGAGGCAAAATCAATCAGCAGCCTTTCTGTATCTGGATTGTAGCATGCAACTAATGACTGGGTTTGTTCTGTGTGACAAGTACTATTAGTTAACGATGGAGAGAATGCAAAATTGCATATATGTATTCTGAAACATTATCTGCCAGATTAGGATTTTTGCAACTTTGTCTATTGCTTTTGCTATTCACAGTTGTTGACCAACATATTGATATGTCTAAAGAACCTAGATTTATAAAATAATGAGAATAAGTTCAGCCAGTAAAATGTAATACATATATTCTTGCAATGCATTTACTCTTTGTTGAAGGTATTAAAACCATTCTCTCTTCACTTCTTTAGGTTGAATGTCTATGGGTTATGTGAAGTCAAGGTATCTGGAGATGGAAATTGTCAGGTGTATATATAACAGCTGATTATGAGGCTTAAGCATTATCATAATATCCTTTTGAATTTTTGCTAATTATTATTCTTACATTGCAGTTCCGTGCACTTTCCGATCAGCTGTATAGGTCACCTGAACACCACAAGCATGTTCGCAAAGAGATAGTGAAACAGGTATGTTGTACTAGTGTTTGTCATGGAAAGAATAATTCCTGCAAAATATGTCAACCTATGAGGACATCTGGTTTTCTTGGCTTGCAATTGTTTTACTAGGTTAACAGATTTAAATTTGCTGATGTGCAGATGAACATATTTGAATCAATGAAGGCATATTAAAAAGAAAAGAGTGGGGAGGGGAGATACAAAGGATCTTTTTGTTCTTTTATAGTGTCTGAGATTAGTTGACGAGTGTTTATTTAAGGAATAATGCATGAGTTAAGTAATAACTGTACAGAGTAAGAAATGTCCTCCAAGAGAAGAAATTGGAAAGTTATAATAAATGTAGGTTAAGTTATTTGCATATTTAGTATTAAAATTTATTTTTAAATCATGTGAGGGAAGTGGTACAAATCCTCTGTTTTGGGTGGTAGATCAATTTGAAATCTTTTAGTTATATTAAAAATCGCAAATACATAGTTTGACATACTTATTTGCATAATGTTTCTCTTTGCCAGCTCAAAGATCACCGTTCGTTATATGAATGCTATGTACCAATGAAGTACAAAAAATACCACAAGAAAATGGCTAAGTATGTATCTTTCAAGTAGGCCATTACTTAACCATTATATTTAAAATGAACCATAATATTGTGGATTCTTTAATTAGCATTTTCATCAAATGCACTGTATTTACCTTTTTCTATCGCTTGGCAGATCTGGAGAATGGGGGGACCATGTTACCTTACAGGCAGCTGCGGATAAGGTTTGTGGTGCTGTATTCAAACAGTTTGTAACTTTTGTAGGATGCTACCGATTGATCAGTATTTTTATTCATTTCTTTCATTTTGTTCTTCAATATTTAGAATTTTCTTTTCAAACTAAGATGAAAAGGTTCAATTTGATTTTAACTAAAGGAGCATTCTTGTCAAGGATACAGATCTGTAATCTGTAATTTATTACTAGTTCAAAGATTATTATGTTGTAATCCAATCCTCACAGTTAGAGTGCAATGAATATATATACATCTATGTATTTAACTTTATGGGAACTATCTAATAGATTGAGACAAGATCATGCTAAATATGAAATGTAACTACATATGTGGTTAATCAGAAGGTTTATATCCTGGCTAAGTGGAATTGCTTTTGTCGAGATTCCCTTGATAAGATAACGAGGGTAAAACTATTGGGAAATCCAGTGTGAGTGAGATGCTGGTGAAGAAGCTGCACATTTGAAAGGAATGAACAAAAAAAGGACTATATATGTGGAAATGACCCATAGACCTAATGAATTAATGTGTTTTAAGTTTTGGGTCAAATCTAGCATATAAGATTTCATTGTTGTTTCTTGCTTGTTCCATTAGAGTGCGTTGGAAAAATTTGCCCATATGTGCTACTTGAAGAATCTGTAAGTGAAACCCCAATTAGCATTTTGGTTTAAGGTAAAGTGGTATTGTATGGAAGTATGGTATTCCCAGTCTTTAGTTCTTTCCCTTCATTAATTCTGGTTATTGAAGATCTTAAATGTAAGTGTCATTGTGGCTTCTTATCTTGTCAAGGATGTTAATGGAGAGAACCTTGCTACCACTTTAGATACATAACTTAAAACAAAATAGTTGAGTTAGGTTATGCTATGAAGAAAAAATAATGCAGCAATGAAATTGTTATGCCGTTGAAGTTCATGCGCTGGTTCTGTTTTCTCAGAAATTGAAATTTCACTCTCAAATTTATTGACTTGAACAACATATTCTCATGAGAAACTTGATGCTTTTTTTTGTTTATTATTACTATGATGTTATTTGTTGTGTAATACTGTGAAAATGCCGAATAACGTTTCCTGTTTTTAATGTAGTTTGCTGCAAAGATATGCCTTCTAACATCATTCAGAGACACTTGCTTCATCGAAATTATGCCACTGTACCAAGCACCACAGCGTGGTAAGGGTATTATGACCAATGTTATGCCTTGCCATAACTTCATTAGTATGAAGAGTGTGATTAGAGTAGGGATGAACTTAATAAAGATCAGTTGCCCCAGACATTTTATAGTATGTTGTTTTAAGAAAGAGTATGCATTGCACATTCTGAAATGGCAATATTCCTTACCTTCCCCAAAAAGGAAAACATTTTTTACGTTGAAAAATATATAATTCCAACCGAAGTTATGATTTTCCCTAACCAAAGACAAACTACTAGCCTCTTTTAATCAATTTATGTTCATAAGTTGACACTCATAAAATCAAGCCTATAATAATTCAAATATCATCAGATCTTTAATTTTGAAATTGTTAGTACTATATAGTAACATTTTCTTACTTAATTGTTTCCATTTGTTTCCTTAATGATGAAGAACTGTGGTTGAGCTTTTGGTCTGAGGTTCATTACAATTCATTGTATGAAATCCGAGGTTTGTCCACCATAACTTGATCCTTCATTAGATTTGAAACTCAATTAATTTTGGTGTATTGAATTTTAATATGACTTCTATTAGTTATTGATTTATTATCTACCCTTTTTTTTTATAGATGCGCCAATCCAGCATAAACCAAAGAGGAAACACTGGCTGTTCTAGGAGACGTAGATATAAGTATCATGGTTCTAAGATGTCGTTTTGTGTATACATTCTGTATCATTTATAGGTAAAGGGGAAAATGTCCACATAACGGCCTTTCATTTGAGGCTTTGGCAAGTAGACCTTCTAATTGAGAATTGACCCCATTGCAGATTCGGAAGACATCGTAATAGCCCACTACTTTCTACTTTTTGTTTGTCAATTTATCTTTGCCACTACCTTCATACCATTTCAACCACACCCATTCATCCGTTGGATCTTTTGGTGATCAGCTCCTTGCATGATGCAAAATATCTGAACATTACACATCCTTTATGAACACAAAGTAGCTATTAATTATTCAGTGAGGGCAAACTACAAAATTAAACGTTGAAAATTCTATTTGCCAAAGTATTAATGATACTACAGTAGGTTGTGGACATCTTTTTCCTACTCATAAAAGAGGAGGTACCTGGAGGGAAAGAAATCACTTGTATGTTTTTTTTTTTTGTCTTGTTTTCTTTTTTTTCCCTGTATATTATTCTTTACAGTATACTTGTTATGATTTTTTATTAATTTATTATTTTATTTTAATTATGTCTTTTAATTGGGGAGAGCAGACCATTATGATTTTTGTGTTTTATTTGATTGCTTTGTAAAGTAGAAAATGTGTTGATTTACTAAATTTATTCAATAAGAACACATCACAGAAAGTTTATGAACTAGTATAGATAAACTTTTCAATAAATATTTATAGAAAAAAAAATGAATTGAGGTAAATTGAATCATATTTCTTCCATAAATTAAAATAATTTGTGCACCTTAGGAGAATTTAGATGAGGGAGATTTTGAGAAAATTGAAGGTATAAATTTTAAATTATAAAGAGAAGTTTAATTCATTTTATCTCATTCATTTATGTGATTTTCTTTTTATGTAAGTATTTATTATGAATTTATTCAAACTAACTTTGTTATAATGATTTTAAAGTGAAATTTGTTAAACTTAATTATAAATTTATGGGAAAGTCATAAGTCAAATTCGTAAACTTAACAAATTTTTGAAATTTTAGCTTAAATATTCATATGATAAAATGAAGTTAAATTCGTTTGTAAAAGCTTTCTAAATGCTCTTTAAAAAAAGTGAATAATAATTGGAGGATCGAATATGAGCTTATTTTGAGAAACGACAACGTGTTGGTTCGGTCATGGTTTTTAATGTAAATTAAGTCCCTACTTGCTTCCATGATCACAACTTGTGCAATGTCAAACCATTAGTATAGCTATTTTGTTGAAAGATTTAAAACACCTACGTGGAGGATTCTTGACAAGTTAATTATGTCTCATAATTTTTAATCCAATTATAGTTTAACCGTCGGCTAAAAGCATTATATTGGCTCACCTTATAAACCCAGGGATATGTCCAACTCTTGAAATCTAAGCCAAACCTTTGATTCAATGCTTGGTTGGATAAACTTATTTAAAAAATATTATTAGAAAAAAAATAAAAAATAAAACAAAATATTTTTTCTATAAATTAAAATTAGTTTAATAATTATTTATTATATTAATTTATACTTAATGAAAAAATTTATTTTATTTTTTATTTTCTTTTCACTAAAGTACTTGTAAAGAAATTTATTCAAATATGCCCGTAGCCTAAACATAATAAAATTGTGCATTTCTCAACACATTTTTATACAATTCTTTCTAGCCTCCCAAGCCTATGTATTCTTGTTCAAGTAGAAGTTGACCCTAACTTTGACCTAAGAGAAAGACAATTAATCATTAATACAAATTTGAATGTAACTACCGGAGGAAATTACTATTTTAGGTTTTGAAAGTCCACAGCACTCTCACATTAATTCTTAAAACTAATTTTTTTTTAAATAAGTCTCTAAAAGTGTAACACGTAAATCATACTAGTCCCTGATTAAAAAATATGTGATTTAAATTATAACATTAATATACATTTAGAGATTAAAATGATAAGAAATAATTAAATTTAAAATTTTTGATAAACTTTCATGAATTACTTTAAATTTTTCTTCGTTTTGAAAACTAATGTGACACTTGCTATACATTTTTAAGAATTAAAATGATAATTTACTCATAATTATACTTATAGTATTTACTTGATTTTATCATTTGGCCATATCTCCTACAATCATTTTCCGACTTCATCATTCTCATATTTTGCTTCTAAAAGCAAGTCCTTTGCTTTGTGGAACAAACCCTCTTAGTAGTAGAGTATATACTAAGAATTTCTCTTGAGAAGCAAACATTATTTAGTTTTCTAGAAGAACCAAGGTAGTTTTGCTTCTCCAAAATCATGCCCTCTTGTGGAGAAATCCTTTATTAGGTTAGACCTTGTTTGTTCAAGTTATATGAACTAAACTTGTGAATAAAAGACATATCATTTTATATTATATAGTTACTTAAATGAATTTGAATTCCAACATAATAACGAATTCACCTTTTTACATGTTCTACAACTTTTTGATAAAACAACATAGAACTTGTACCATTTAAGTAATTCAATTTTCAGAAGTGATTTGCATTTAAACTATCTAAACAACTTTAATTTCCTAAAAATCACATTACTTAAAAAAATTTCTCAATTAAAATTATTTTAATAAAATCAATTAAATATCCAAGATTGTTATGTAACAATCGAGCCAATTTTCACTATTGTACACTGAAAAATCCAGTTCCAAATAATATGTGAAAAATGTTAAATATCCACCCTAATTTTGGATGGACAAGTGTAGAGATGGCACGGGTGAAAAAAAAAACAGGAAAAGAAGCGAGAGTAAGATATGTGATAAATGAAATAAGAAGAGAAGTGAGATAAAAAGAAAATTAAACAGAAAATAAGTGTATGTTTACAATTGTCCACAGTGTTACGTGTGAAAGATTGCTAACGAGGAGATTTAAAACCATGTAAACAAAATGTAAGCGTGCAATTTTATGTTGGTATAATAATAATAATAATAATTAATAAAAATATTTATTTATTTTAATGTTTTATAGTGAAACTCAAGTTATAATTAGTTCTTAAAGTTATTCTGTTAGCTTTGGGCCAAAAGTTCTAACCACTTTTTCTTTTTTGAAAAAAACTCTAAATAATTGTCAAGTTTATATTCTCTGATAACTTTTCTTAATATATTATTGTTATCATCACAATTATTATACTTTCATTATACATTGTTTCTTTTCTTCTATTGCATTTGCTTGCTTCCTCTTTTGTCTCATTTCTTCAACAATCACAGAGCCTTGACACTAACACGATTTTACCCATCATACATACCCTCTTCACTTCCGACCAAGGAACAACAAACAAGATCAACAGGGACAAGGTTCCTTTGTCTCCATGACATTAACGTAAGGGGTCGTGACATGTTTTTTTATTTTACCATTCTTACTCTCTCACAAAAACACACAACGACATAAATAGGAAAGAGTAGAGAGTTTTATGTTGTGTTTGGATTTATGAAAGTATATGAAAGAAATAAGTCGAAGGGTAAGAAGTGAAATGGAAAAAGAGGAAAGCGTGCATTTCTGAAAATTTTCATTACAATCAGCAGAGAAAGAAAGGGAAAAAAGAGAGACTAGAGAAAAACTAGTGAAATTTCAATATCACGTTCCACGAAATAAAAGACAAAGAAAAATGGTAGAAGTGAGGCGTGTTTTCTAGAATTTAAAGATTTTTAATATTGTAGAAGTCAGAGCTAAATTATTTGTTTAGCTTTAGCTTAATTCGATTTTATCCTTCTAAAGTTTAAATTTTTTTTATTTAATTCTTCAAATACTGAGAGCAGTGTAAACACCAAATTCAGTAAAGAAAGTGAGAATGATCATGCATTCCAAGGACGTTAAAACCAATTTCTAGCAATGCACTACTTTCTTGAATCATGGTGATTTCATATTTGTGATGCTATATTAATGCTTTGCTTTTCTACTCACTTCAAATTGCTCCATTGTGGAATGAAAATGATTTTTCAAGAGGAGAAATTCCCAAAATTGCTAGATTCATTCTTTATTTTTCTTTACTTGAGGACAAACAAAAATTTAGATTTGGAGCTGTAATTAATTTTTAGTTAACCAAGATTTTATGAGCCAATTTAGAGAGTTAAATAACAAAAATAATTAAAAATCACACAAAAATTGTTAGGAATCACTATAATTTTAAAAATATTAGAAATACATTAGAACAAAGAAATAATGTAAATATTTATGAATTTTTATTAAAATTTTGTAGAATTTAAGAAAATTCTTACCATCACCCAATGATGATCCCATCGTCCATAATGAAATCTTCATCTAATAAGGGCCCTACAAATGCCATAACTATCTCAACTATTTTAGTTGTGAGGATGCCCAAAAATGGAAATCATGTCTTGTGATTAAACTAAAAGGTGAGCATTAGTCTTGTGTTATGACTTTAATTTAATTTTTAAGTCTTTTTTTAGTGATTATTGCTCTATTCTAAAATTTATGATTCATTAGATTGTGTCTTGAATTCATAAATTGTAATCTTGTTTCTTGGTCTTTAATGCCTTTGATATGATGGAAATCATATAATTGACTTAACTTGAGGATCATTTGGAAATGTTGATCTTTGGTTGAATTGAGAAATTTAAACATATAATTGCATTAATTTGAGGAATGGAAACATGTTGTGAGTGTTCTCTTGAATCTCGAACCTAATGTTTGTTTGTTAAGTGACAGTACCAAAGGAATTAGGGCTCTTGTTTGGTAATCATATAATTAATCATCAATGAATTGGGACTAGTTACATTATTGTATTCAAATGTTGATTCAAAGTGTATGACTAAGATTCCAAGAAAGTAAATCTAGGGAAAAAGGATTAAAGATCTTAACCTATGTTTTCTATTTTGAGTTATTGTGTGCAAAATCTCAAATGCCTTTGCTTATATTTTCACTTCTTATTAATAACTAGTGATAACCTTTCAACATTCATATCGCTTAACTAATACCTTATGTAACTTATTGGTAATCAACTAAGTCTTGATGAGATAATACTTACTCATTATTTTATTATTTGTTAACTGACACACTTACTAAGATTTGATTAAGACCATTATCATATATGCACTTATCCACAATCTAATTCACACATTCATTATTTTTAATCCTATTCAACTAGAATCCAACATTTCTAACTTTCTAAGCAACCAAACAAGTTTGGCAACATAATAAAAAGAAACATGTTTAAAAAACTATAGAAAAAATGTAACTAGAAAATACAAGGTCTCAAGAGAGTCCAAAAAAGTGTGGTTGTCTTAATTAATCTTCCTAATTATTCCATTGTGCACAAATATGTTGGGCAAAGCAAAACCCACATTCAAATTTGGGTTCAAAATGGTAAGTTGGCATTCTAGAAGGATTAAACAACAATCTTAGTCTAATCATTTACCAATATTGAGATTTCTTTACATGCCAAGTGAAAGTTATCTAGGCCTTTTCCTCCTCCCATCAATTCTTAGCCTTTTTGTGCTATTCTTGTTAAAGCTTGAAAGCTTCATGGGTTTCTTTTGAGTTGAATTCTAGACTTTGGACTTCGGTGGAAGAATTTGCCTAGTTTTTAGTCTAAACAACTTAGTAATAGTAATTAAGCCACCTTCTTGTTAGTAGCCTCAACTTCCTTCTTAGATTTCTTCCCCTTTGCTACAATACTTTAATAGGTCTTTTTGGAATATTTAGTAAAATAGAGAATTCAATTGTTGAAGTGTTGGAAGACACAGACAATTTTAAGGAATTAATGAAAGGCACAGGGTGTTAACTCATCTAATATTCACTAGGAAAAACTTTGTTGATCCTTTAGAGTTTAGAAAACATCCTTAATCTCGATCATGTTGAATTGATAATCCAATAAGCAAAGTGATGCCTTGCATACCTTGGACACCTAACCATCACCTGCATCATCCTTATCTTTATCCATGTCCTCCACTTTCAATTAGCTCATCCACTTGACCTCACTAATTTTTAACTTATTTTTTTTTTACCTTACTTATTAAATCATCTTATAGAGGAGGAAGATGGGTATTTTTTTCTTTCACACACTCTTGGATGAGGTATATACAATTTTGGAAAGAGCCAAGGAAGGTTTAGCTAAATGAAAATCTATTGAACGATAAAAGCAATTAGGCTATTAACCTTAGTAACACTTGGAGTTAGGGCAGTGGTCAACAAGAGGTGTTGAAAAGTGTAATCAACCATATTAACCACAAAAGGGGAGAAAAATCTATGTTAGTAGTTAGAAAAGGTTTAATAGTTAATGCATAATGATGTATGAAAAAGAAATTCTACCTATGACTTTGAAATTTTATTTTTGGAAAGTAGTTTATTATATCTTAAAAACTTAAGATATTATCAATTTTATTCACACATTTCAACAACAAATCCTTAAGTTCTACCTCAATTGGAATAAGGTTAAAATGATATGGCAAAAATCTTTTGTTTTGAATGACTAGTGACTTTTATTCCAATATATGCATAATCGAGATGGACTCAAGTGATAATTTAAGTTAGTCTCAAAAGGGGTTACCACTTTACATGCAAGAATAATTTTGTAGAATCCCTTTTAAAGGATATCTTCTTCCTTTTGTAATAGCCTCCAAGCCTTTCTACCATCTTCACCTAGGTTCCAAGATACTTGAAAATAGTTAAAAAATATAAAGCCAAAACATCCCAAGTACTTCTTAGTTTGCTAATTTATGCTTATTTAGCCTTAAGGAATGTTAGAGTCTTCAAAAATTTTAGCTTTTCCTATCAACATTAATTATGCTATAAGGGGAAAGTTAGTAGTTAGTACTTGAATATGAGGATAGGTTGGCATAAACAAAAGCAACCAACTTCTACCCTTCTAATTTTGTTTGTTATCTTCCTATCTCAAATGAAGTTGTCTTAGATTGAAGGGTAAGTAGTTGTACGACTTGACCCATGATCAACCTTGATAGAAGGGTTGCCACATCTTGACATTAACTATAGTGACATAGGCTTTATCAAAACCTCCACAAAGCTCCCACTATCCTTTTCCTCTATTTCTCTCAAAAGAAACATGATGAAAAAGAAGAAAAATGAATAGAAAAGAGAAAGCCAAAGAATGTTGGTTTGGAACAACTCCAATAGCTAGGAAGTAAAAGAAAAGACATTTGAAGAATAAATCGAAAGAAAAAAAAAGAAAAGGGAAATGAATTAAAGACCTATTTTAATTAATGACATTTTTAAAGGGATAAAATTAACTTTTCCAATTCAAATTCAAGGGAAAGCAACATCTTAGACATAGATTTGAATTGTTGTGATTATAGTGTGAAAATCTCACATTTATCGCCATAGTTAGCATAAGGCCTAAGGTATAGCTTCCAATCAAAGAAATAAAAACTAACAATAGAGACCAATCTAATAACCATCATATATAATAATTTAACTATCTAAGTCACCAACATCATCATCAAAGTTTTAAACCTTCTTTTTTATTAGTTCTTGGTTGAATCCATGTAAGTTTTAAATCAATTATATCATTATTAACATCATCTAATTCACGATATTAGTCCAAGATTTAAGAGACATCACAATTACCATATTTATTATCATCACATACTTACTAACTTTTATATATATTTTTCAACATCTCATTTAATATGTGAAGTCATAATCACAGGCTTGATACTAGTTAAGTCAAGTCATGTGATTTAAGAACTTGATATTTATATACATATACTTTAAGCAATAGGTTTTAAATTAATGTATATTTTTTTCTTTGAAACGTCATAAGGCCAAATTCACCCAAGTAGGAGAAATCACAACTTACTTCTCATCTTTTCTCAAATAAAACATAAATTTGATGAATTTAATAACTAAAAAAATAAACTCCATTAAGCCATCATTAACACATTATAGCTTAATTCAAGACAAGAAAATGATGACATGATTTGTCATTCATATTCTCCTATGTAAAGCTAATGATATCAAAATCAGTTGATTATAAAGTTAAGTACTACAAATCTTTGCAAATCAATACATAATTGTGACATTTAAATAGAAATCACAATGAAATTTAAGGACACTACAAAGTTAAGTACTATTAATAACTTCAATGTACCATAAATATCAACAATAAAGTTTCAACCAAAATTTTCTTTTTTTTCTTTAATGAAAATTGAGAGTTATACTTGTCACATAACCAATAAACTTTTAACAACATAATAAGCATATGATCATTTAGGGCTATATTACAATACATTTGTTCAATCATAATCATGTTAAAAAAGGATCAAACAAATTATCATTTTTTATTTTTTTCTTGTTAAAACCACAACCATTGCTAACAACAAAAGACAATTTTCTTCAAATTTCTAAACACATAATGCACGAATATGTTCATTTAAACTCAATAGAAACACCATTAAGGACCTTCCAACTTATATCAAGCTTCATTAAAGCTTCTCATCAACAAATCACTATTACAACAAGCTTTAAGTTTTAGAGAATAGCATTTTCTCATAGAATAATGTAATTTAAGATTCAAAGACGAATTAAGGAAATTTTGTTACTTTTAATCCATTTTCAAGATCCAAAGAAGTAGGAAAATTTTCCTCTCCCCTTTAGCTATTGAGTGTTGTGAAATAGATAGAGAAATGGAAAGGAGCAAAGCTTGCTTGCTTGGTTCTAAAAGCCTGTTCTAGTGCTTTGAGATATGAAAATAATTTAAGAGATTTTGAGGTGATTCAAAGAAAAAACAAAATGAAGATGAAGAAAAAATTGGGTGTGGTTGCCAATTTAAGGGAAGAAAAATGGGAGAAAAAAAAAATCTAACTCTAATAACTTATTTCTTAATGGGAAAAGAAACACACTAGAAATAATTGAATAAAATGTATGTCATTTTGAAAAAAATTTGTAAACTTTTCACAACTTTTGGATATGAAAAACAATTTACAAGTGTTTTGTCTTAGATAACAATGTGAGGAAAAACAAAAACAATACAAAATATTTTTATACTACTTCACTTAGCCTAAAATATATTTAGTTTTTCTTCAATTTTATAAGGCTTCCATCAACCAAACAAAGATTACAATAAATATTATTTAATTTATTTCTAATTATACACTTACAATTATTTTAATCCCAAATTATCAATCCAACTAAGTATTTTTTGACAAAATATTACTTTTGACTTTCACAAACAACAAAGTATTTAAAAAAAATTACACAAAATCTACTCACAAATTGAAAATATAAAAATTAAGTATAAATATAACAACTTCACTAAGAAAAAATAAACATTTTAAAAATTTTAAAACTAATACTAAAATTAGTTATTATTTTTAAAAATTTTGAAACTTACTATTAAAAATCACTTCAAATGAATCTTTATGATCTGAATTATTTATGTTTTTTTTATTTGACTTCCTCAGTTCATAAAGTATCTCATTTTTATCCTTATTGGATTTATGTGGTAAAATTGAGATTATTTATTTGATTTCCATATTCTGGTTTGCAGCATTATGAGGTGTAGTACACCATTTATTTCTAATTATGTATGGAAGTTATTCAATATTATATTAAGGTTATTTTAATAATATTTGGTTAATTATTATGCACGTTTTGTTTCATCTTTTGCAACAACAAAAAATTACACTTGTTTTTGTATTTAAATTAAACAATGTTTTGTTTAAAATCAAATCATTTACGTGATTAGAGTTAGTTAATCCAATTTGACGTCAGAAGACATTACATCAATAATGTTAGGTAATCTATTACCCATCGTTGCTATGGAAAAATCATTATTAACTAGTATCTAGCCTAAGCAAGCCTGGTTTGCTTCTCCATTGGAGGGTATGTTTCACTTCAACTTCAACAAATAAGTAAAAATTTTTAGAATGGCTTGAAGATCAAATCTTAAACTCTTCCTTAAACATTTAGGAATTATAGAAACATTATTGTGGCATATGACATTATTGTTGGTTAGAGGAATTATTTGTTGATCATAAAACCAGAATCAAGACTTACATTACTTATGATTGTAGTAATAGGGATATGACCGTCTGAAGTGGAACCCACCGTCAAGGGGTTTGAACAAACTGAATATTGATGCAATTGGTCCTATCAAATGATTATTGGGGCATTGGCACCCTTATTGGGAACGGATCCTCTGCCCTTGTTATATATCTTAATGGGGTGATTCTTGCTACTGCAACTTGGAAAAACCCTTATCTCTTTAGCATATGTTTGGGTTTCAGTTAAAAAATGTACTTTTAGGTATCACATTTTTTAAAAATAAATTTATTTTAATAATATGTTTGATTATTCTTATAAATACTTTTATAAATAAAAATTTTGATTAAAAATTAAATTTTATAAAAATAAGCCTTGAATTATTTTTGTAAACTCAATTTATAAACTTAAATTTAAGGTCGTAAATTTTAATCCAAATACTTAGTTTAATACTGTGAAAGTTTTGGTAAGAGGATCGTGTAGTACTCTTAATTTGAAAGAAAAAAAAAAGATTTAGGAAATGTGAAACATTATACTACTAATCTATTTAATTAATTTTTTGTAGTTAAATAATATTAAATTTAAAGGTTTACAACCCCATGACAAATGAAAGATAAAGATTGAGATAGAGAATGAAAACTAAGATCAAACTTTTTTATCGATAAACCCATACTAAACATTTTTAATGGCTAAAAACAGAGGAACAACCCGTGAAATGAAAAAAAATAAAATTGAATGGAGAGAAATACTTAAAGCTTGTGAATGACATGAAAAGTCGAAGGTCACTATACATCTTATATTTCAATGAAAATTACTAAGAATACCATCGGAACAGACAATTGTTTAATTGAATGATAAACGTACTATTAAAATATAAACGATTTCATTAATTATTACTTCATAAACAAGGAATAAAAATATTTTTATTAAAAAATAGAATTTAATATTACTTAGACATCTTTATCATAGTTTTTAATGAAAATTCTTCAATTATTAATTTCTTAATTATTTTCTTTAAAAGATTATAACAAAACAAAATATAGAATAACACATAAATCAAATAAAAATGGTGTTTCGGGTGCTACATTTTGTCAGATAGGGAAGCCCACGTTGATGATTGTCCGTACGAGACAAGACACGTTCCCTTGTTTGCGTATCTAATCCATTTCAGGTGTGGATAACAAATTTTAGGTTGACTTGAATGATTCTTTTTTTCCAATAAAATAGAAGATTTTGATTTTAATTTTTCAAAAAGTTATTATTGTAATTTAATTTTTAAAAATTTGGTTTTAAATTTTATTATCGAGTAATAATATTAAATAACGATATAATAATGTAACATTAATAGTTTATTAATTTGTTATATCTTTAAAGAGTTTGAGAAAATAATTATATGTAACTTTGATAATCTGTGTAAAAAAAAATAGTTGATGATGCTAGATTAGAAGATGAATAATTTTAAAATATAATTTATAACAAAATATATGTAATTATCTTTTTATTCTTTTTAGTAACATAACAAATCAATAGATTATTAATATTGTTCTTATGTTATTAGTTAATATTATCACTTATTAATAAGAATTAAAATAAAATAAAAATTTAAAGACTTAGTTGGAGGTAGTTGCAAATTTTTTGTTTTTAAATGTAATTTTTTAAATAAAATGTATTATGAAATAGTTTTTAAACTCAATTTTAAAATATGTTTACATTCATTTACAAAACCAAGAAAAAAAATATTTATAAATGTAGTTTTTAGTTTTAAAAACTATTTCTTCCAACATTTGACAATAATATTTTTCACTACCACTTCAACATTAACACTATCACCGTTGACATTTCATTGTCATCATTATCATTGACATTATCATTGCTACCACCACTACCATAACTATTGTCGTTTTTGTCACCATTATTATCATGGTCGCTAGTACTGGTATTATCAGTGTCACTGTCATTGTTACCATCACCACCACTACTAGCATTATTACCATTATCATTGACACTACCAGATGGTCCAAGTTTAAGTGTTACAACCAAATGATGAAGTGTTACCACTGGTTCAAGATCTCATATATTGAGCATGACTTTACTAAATTGCTCCATGAAAGCTCTCAACATCTCCTTATCTTGGCAAATATTCACCAAGGCTAGTGAGGTTAAATGATGTGGTTGACTAGTTTCAAATTGTGTTCTAAATTTTGTGACCAATGTGTTAAAACTATCAATTAAATTTGAGGGTAATTTGGTGAACCAACTCAAGACAACACCCTTCAATAACATAGGAAAGACTCTACACATTATTACATCCTGTGTGGTGTACAATTCAAATTGTGTGAAAAAATGTCGATGTGTTCATTTGGGTATGTGGTACTGTCATATCAATCTAATGTCAACCATTTATAATTTGTTGGAAGTGGGGTTTCCATAATGTCATCAACAAAAGGGTGTCACCAACTCGTGGCAGTAGTTGAGCTGGTTAACATGGATGCTTGACTAATGTTCTCTTACCTACTTGTTTTTTATTGTTTTTTTTCTTAACTCTTTATTAGGGTGGGCAAGTGTGTTAGTCTTTATGTATTCATAATGTACTTCCATTTGTTGAGATGGTCTCTAGATTTTTTACTAGTTACATATCTCTATGTTCTCTCTCTTCAATTTTTCTAACTCTTCTTCAAGTATCTTTTTCATAACTTTCATCTCTACTCTCAACTCCCTTATCACCTTCGAGGTGTCCATGTCAACTCGTGTTGAGCACACTCCCTTACCTACTTCCAAGTTGGGGTCTTACTAATCCAATTCTTGATTCATCTTGCTCTTTATTAGAACCATAACCTTGGGCTAAAAAGGAATATCATTCAAGTCCAAAGACGGGCGCCAAAATGTATATGTTAAAAGATACAAAGCTAATTTTCTCCTTAGTAAGCTTCGTAGCTACCCTTCAAGGCCAAGATAGGGGTACTTGCAAAACACACTTCAATGCTCAAGTCAATGGATAGTCACAAATTAAAAAAATGATTGTATGATTAGTAATGAAATAAACAATAATCTTTTATCTTTAATACTTACTATTATTTATAGACCTTTTTAATGGGTCTTACCTCGTGGATTTGACATCATTATTAGGCTAATTATATTGATTATTAATTATTGATTATTAATTATTGGTAATCAATTAATTAATTAATTATTAATTTTTTATAGTCTCTTTGTATTGTAGTAGGTCGAGATGGTGTCAATATACCCGACTAATTACTTCTTTTTGATATACCAACATGTTTTCAACCCTTCATTATTATGTGAAGACTAATATGTCCTTCTTAGTTTACTCCTATCGGTATATTCTAAGTTGTTGAGAACTTGTGGAGGGGCTTTAAAAAAAAATATTAGTTGTAAGGATACTTGGTCTTAATAGAAAATCTTACAACTATAGATATTAAATGTACCATAGGTTATGGTGAACTAGTATAATTTTTTGTGTTGTATCCCTCTCTATTACTTCTCATTTTCTTATATTTGTTGCATCAGTATAATATTGTTCATTACTCAAAAGATTCTTACAAAAAACAAAAATATGTTATTTTCAAAATAATTTCTAAAATAATATTTAATGTTTTAACTTAAAAATTATTTATTAGACTATGTTTTTATCGATGTACTTAAAAGGAAAAAAACATAACTCTTAACAAAAGTTCTTATTTCTAACTAGTAGCTTGATAAAATCAAATTATCTCTTCATCTGTTCACATTTAATAAGATTATTTTAAATTATAGATTTATGTCTCTATATTTTTGGTTCTTTCTATTCTTTTTTTTTTCACATATTCATTAATTGCTTCTTAATTATTTAAGATTTACTTTTATTTATTCTCTTAATTTTAAGTTATCATTTACTATGGTATATATACACATCTTAAAATAAATATTAATTACTCTAATTATTTTAATAAAATGTCTTTCTTTAATTAAAATACTTAATTTTATCAAAAGAATTAGTGTATTTATGAATTATATCACTATTCACTTGTTATAACTTCTTTATATCGCACCTAGTTTTATACTTGTGCAGTACATAGGATTTTTTTTATATTGAATATTGATTATAACAATTAGCTAAATTATAATTTATATTTTTATAAATATTTTATAATGATTTTTATAATTAAAAATTGTTGATGGAAGTTAAATAATCAATTCTTTGATTTTTCTTTTATATTCTTATAAAAATTTAATTATTTAAATTTATTATCTTTAATTGAATAAAATATATAAATAAATATATTTTTTACATTTTGGTTTAAAATTATAATTTCTTAATTAATTATTTTTGTGGTATATATATAATACAACTTTTATTTTATTTTTAAATATTAAGCCAAAAAATTTACAATTGATTGTATAAAAATATATTATTTTATATCAAATATGGAGTAAAAAAGAATGCATGCCTATTTGAATTCAAAATAGAAAATACACTTATCAATTGTTTTATGTATTACTATTATTGTTCATCAAATTCACTTCATTCGAACGAGAAAAGAGTGGTTGAAAAATCTTGGGATAACGTACTAACAATGTTCTTTAGAAAAACTTTTTTTTGACAAATTATCATAAGTTTCAAATTTCTAGAAATAAAAAGGATTTTTACAAATTTTAGATATTATTTCAAACACATAACTTATTTTACAACCTAACTCTCTTACTCAAAAAACAGATGAAATTCCCTAAATTAATCTTCCCAAACATGCTCCTTGAAACTTTTTTTGAAAATTTTAAAACTGAAAAACAAAAAACTATCTATTCTTCCAAAGATTTTTGAAATTCAAAACAAAGAATATGCTACCGAAATTTAAAGTAAACGTTTTCATTTACATTCTTGAAACTTAAGTTTAGCACTATGACACAAATTGAATAATTTATACTAACAAAATTTGTTAGCTCCATATTTAGAGAGTTTTAGTCAGCTAACGGGATTCAGGAACAAATTTAATTGTTTGTAAAATATATAATGAACACAAAATAAAAATTAATACGTGATACATATTATTGTCAAAATATTTTTTATTAATTTTATCAGTTCCACAAATT
The DNA here is from genome assembly GCA_026544285.1 of Pachyrhizus erosus. Taxonomy (NCBI): domain Eukaryota; kingdom Viridiplantae; phylum Streptophyta; class Magnoliopsida; order Fabales; family Fabaceae; genus Pachyrhizus; species Pachyrhizus erosus. The sequence goes on along the minus strand of JAMLFT010001889.1, from coordinate 404 downwards.
TTTAAAAATGAAAATATCAAATAGATGTTTTGTATTTTAATTTATTTCTACTAAAAATAAAATTATTTTATTTTTTTATAATTTATTTTTTAATATCATAAAATTTTCCGTACAATCAATATAATTGATAATTTTATTTAAAATTTAAAGAGAATGTAAAAATATAAATGAAGGTAGAAAAATAGATGGAATAAATTATCATAAAATACTTTTTCATTAAATTAATTCTTAATTTCTCATACACAAAAACTCAAATATGTTATAATTTATTTTATTAATAAAAATAAATTTTATATTTTCATTAAGTTTTAAAATATTTTTAATTTAATATTTTGTATTTCGTAAAAATATTATACAGGACATTAAATATTTATAATTTTAATTTTAAAATAGATCGGAAGAGC
>JAMLFT010001888.1:0-28167 GCA_026544285.1 Pachyrhizus erosus | reverse complement strand
TTCTTTTCTTCTAATTTAGATTACAAAACTATTCTATATTATGTGTATTTCATTTCTGCAAAATTACACACCCTAAAACTCCATGAATCTCTGTAATCGAAAGAAAAATTCCCGTTTTCAAACAAAAGAAAAATCACTTTTAATTGGCTATTAGAGAGCGTTTGAATTCGAATTAAACCCCAAAATAAGTTCGTCTTGAGTCAGGGAAGGTTTCTGTAAGTTTAATTTGGCTTAAAATTGCCTAGAATGAAAATCTCCAAATTCAAAATTCTCTGGTTCGAAATCCTTTCAGAGGTTGAAGATGACCAAATTACCAAAATACCCTTTCCTTTAAAAATTTCTTTTTATTTGATTTTAAATCTGTTTTGAGCAATTTAGGCCTCTAATGATCTCTAAAAATTCTGAAAATTTTACCTAAGACAGTATTAAAGGGGAGAAATAGATCGGAAAATTTATTTTGTTAAATTTGGTAAAATTAAAAATTATTTTTACAAAATTCCAAAAATACCCCTACTTGAAGAAATATTATTTCTAGGTTCAATCTGAGAGAAAAAAATTTAAGAACAACCTCAAAACCCTTCATCTCATTTCCCAAGGTATATAAAATTTTGTTTGATTTGAAAAATTATTAAAAATAAAATTATATTATGAAAATGACCATTTTGCCCTTAGATTTTAAATTATTTTAATTGTTCATAAAGATTTCAGTTTTATGATCAGAAAGTAATCTACTTGCTAGGAAATATAAATTATTTTATTTCCTAGAAGCTTTAAAGGTGCAACTGCAAGAAACAAGGTTGAAATAATAATTTCTGAAAATTTTACCTAAATACCCTTATACCTAATTATATTCATTGATTCATAATTTCTTCCTACGAAACCCCATGAAAAGTCCTAAAAATTATAAAGTTAAGATACTTGGATATTTAACTCAAAAGAATAAGGGTTTCTTATAGAATTATTTAAATTTAGGGTTGAAAGGTAAATGCAACCTTCTGACATAAAAATTTCAGTAATTATATTGATGGTAAAATAAGTGTTCAATGAACATCCTTTGAAGTTAAAAAAATGAATAAGACATAATTATTACTATCTCAGTACAAGAAATGTATAGATCGATAAGTCTTCATAAACCCAAGAGATCCCCCTTAGGCTAGAGACAGATCTAGTAATGGCCAAGTAAAAAGCAAGAGTCTTCAGATAAGAAGATTCCAGGGATCTAGTACCTAGAAGACTTGATCGATAGAAGTAAGGATGGATAAATTGAAAGAGAGAGAAATTAAAGAATGGAGAAAGTGCAATGGGTTGACTACAAAAGGTACTTGAAGAATGTATGTAGGTTGTGGAAGTCCTTGGGGGTGTTTAGGCACCAAGTTTGTGAACTGCCCATATTAAGGAGTCACAATGCCGGCTTGGTAACCCTGACAAAGCAGAACATTACCAAAGTCAGTAGAGAGTATCTAAGCCATGTACCAACTTGAGATATGTACTCTTGACTGTCACCCAAAAATATTGCAACTCATGGACTTAATAATACGATTCGCTTAAGTCCTCTAGTAGTAGAAGTAAAGATGTAACAACGGATCCCTAAATGCGTTAGTAATTTGCTGAATAGGGTACGAAACAGAGAGATTGAGAGTATACGCTTCCAGGTACGCCCATATGATATGATTATTTTAGAATTGAAGATTCACTCCTACACTAACTCTTTCAGGAAAAAATGTCTGAAGAATTTCATCCGTTATTCCAATTATTTATCACTCCTTTGTGTGGACGATGGACAAGGGATCCATTATATCAACTAGATACCTATACAGGATATGTCTGATTTTCTTTCTTCCATGCAGCTCCATTTGCTCCTAATTCCTATGGGCAGATAGATCTCTTTATTATACTAACTCAGGTGGAACCACCACGAGTGTCTAAATCACCTCTTGGTTTGCCATCTTATCCTAGGAGGAGACATCCACATAACTCTTCCTCAAGCCATAATAGGCATAGAGTGGTCAGATTTACTCCCAGAATTGATTCCTGTGAGGAAGAAGATCCCTCCGAAGATCCGGGAGATGAAGTTTAAAATTTTCTCTTGTATTGTTAATGATGTACACATATAGACTTTTGTTTAGTAAAAGAAAGTAGTTCCTTATGTATGTATGTTTTAGTAATAAAAATGAGGTCGTTATAAGCTTGCAACCCATGGGTTAAGATAATAAGTGTCAGCTTGCACACCTCAATATATGTCAAGTTATCTGTAATGGTTTAGTGGGTATATCTCTTGCGAGGACTTGTCAATATTTGGTTACATGTAATTATATGATTTATATGGATAATGATGATCGATAGGCCAATGAAAATGTCAAAGAACTAGGAATGTGGATCAAAGATATACTTACTCTCTATCACTTCCCAAGGGTTAACTGTGATTAGAGATTGATAAATCGAAAGTATGAATTCCTACGACAATAATGGTGATGATATTTAGGATGTTGTAACTTATGAGGATTTAGAATGAAATGTTAAGTTCCTTATAAGACTTGATTTTGTTGTAAATATGTTTGTTTGAAAATGTCTTTACTCTTTGTAGAAATGACATTGGATGTTTAAAACACTTTAATCCATATTGTTTGGTTCTTTATACACGTTTGTAGTAGCATTTGAGTTACCAATGTGTGATGAAGAAGAATAAACGAGCATCAAGGCTATGGACAGGATGTGGAGGAAGATACGTATGAGATTTTGATATGTTTGTAGTTGTTCAACTTAAACATAATTATGATTTGTGTTAACAAAATATATAAAGTTAGTAGAGTCACTATTCTAGTTTAATCTTTTATTTTGTTTAATCTTTCATGTCAAATCTTGATATTCATATATGTATTATTACATTCATAACAATGATGTATATTAATTATGTGATGAATTTATGATATATTGATTTTTAAAAATAAATTAATTAGCTTGTTCAATTTACTAGTAATATGGTTTAAGTGGAACAATATAAATAATTACTTATAGTCTTTTATAAAATAATTCAATTCAATTAATAAATAAATGTTGAGAATAAAGTGAATGTAACAAATGGTGTTACATACATAATAAGCATTAAACCCCAATCTACAAATAATTGTTTATGCCTTAACAATAGATGCATGAGTCTCTAAAAGGAAACATAAAGATAAATTGTATTCTTGCATAATTTCATTAATCAAATTAGAGAAACCCTTGCTACCAATTCCTTTACATTCCATTATGAAATTGTCATAAGGAAACAAAATTAAAGATTGCCTACAAAGGCTTGCTATCATGTGATTCCTCCAAAACACTATCCTCTTGGTTGCTTGTATTTTGAACTTATATTTTGCAATCCCTCTTCAAAAGGTAGTTATCATTATCAAGACTTTTTTTCTCCAACTTCCAAGAAATTGTAGTTGATAATTTTTTTTTTTTGTCCATGCAATTAAGTTCAAACATGTTCTTATGAATGTTGAGCTTGTGAGAAAATTCAATAGCTTGCTTATTTATACAAGTTTCTATGATAGGGATGTTGTCTTCTATGCCAAATTCCAATCTCCATAATTCTTCATATGATTCAACGAAGCATGTTTATCGTCTTAGAAACTCTTTCAATATAAGGATTCTTGGGTGCCAAAGAACTAGCTAGAGCATCCAAGTGTGTATTTATCTTGGTTCAACCCCTTTATAGTGGTTATATTCTGTTGTGCCTAGTCGTTTCAATATTCTTTCATAGTGATTTAGTGACTTCAATAAGGGCAAAAATGGATACCCCAAATGGTTAGTCTATTTGTGCCATATAATCTGCACATCTTGACTGTAGCGTGACTTGGTTGGTAGGAATAAAAGGATGATTAGTAGGAGACTATGATGGTACACAACTCCTAACCTCCAACACTAAGTGCGAAGAGACTAAGCAAATGGATGATTGGTAGGAGATCGTGATGATACACAACTCTTAGCCTTGAACATTAAGTGCAAATAGACTAAGTAAATGGATGATTGGTAGGAGATGGGATGGTACATAACCCCCAACCTCGAACACTAAGTGTAAAGAGACTAAGTAAATGAATGATTGGTAGGAGACTGAGATGGTACACAACCCCTAACTTCAAACACTAAGTATAAAGAGACTAAGTAAATGAATGATTGGTAGGAGATCCTAATGGTACACAACCCTTAACCTTGAACACTAAGTGCGAAGAGTCTAAGTAAATGGATGATTGGTAGGAGAATGTGATGGTACACAATTTCCAACCTCGAACACAAAGTAGGAAGAGACAAACTAAAAGGATGATTGGTAGATGGCTGTGATGGTACACAACATCCAACCTAGAGCACAAGATTGCGAAGAGGCTAAGTGGATGATTGATCGATAGGAGACTATGGTGGTACAAAAACTAAAGCATCTTTCTTCTTCATTGAGTCTTGTAAAGGGTTGACTTGTTTGCTTCTGTACACCAACACCATGTTTTTAAAACTTTTTTTTGTCTATAACATCGTGCATATGTTTCTTTTTTCTTCCTTGTGGGTTCTTCCCCCCAAAATTATTCCTTATCACTTTATTTTTGGTGGTTTATTTGACTTGGCTCTAGATGTAGTGCGATCTTGACGTTCATTTAATTTCTTCCCCATTTTGGTTTCCATGTAATTTGTAATGCCCTTTTTATTTTCTCAATTTATTTTGAAAATATCATAACTTAAAAAAACAATTTTGTTAAATTAACTTTAAAAAGGTAGGATAAATTTTTCATTTTTAAAACTTCATAAAAGCAAAAGATTACACATTTTTTAAAATAACATTATTATTCTTCTCAATACCAAGCATGCATCATATATCAAATAATTCACAAAAGAATGATCTATTAAAAAAAGTAACATTTAAGTTTCAACACATACATATAACGTATTTAATATAAAACATTTATTTTCTTGTCTTTACTAACCAACAAGACATACAAGTAGTGTTTGTTCAAAACTTAACTAGTAAATTTTTACACAGAGCTTAATCATAACATTTAGAGGGATATTTTTCTTCTAAAGTTTCTTCTTTTCCTTCTCGACTGGTTGTTTCATTCGGAGCTAGGCTAGTAGGTGGATTTGAATTCAAAGGGGTTGAGGGCGTCTAGGGACCGTAGGTACATCCAGTGAAACTCTTGTATATTTGAGCGGTAGGGTCTAAGTCATAATAATGGGAAGGTCTATATGTATGTATTGATTGTGAGTTATAATGTTTGTGGATAAAAAGGTAAATCTCACATAACTAGTAAATGTGTCATCTTCAAATAGCGGGTCATGTGTTCACCTTCCTGCCAAAGGTATGATTGAGAGATGAAACATGGGGCGAAACTCGTCTACTATCAGTATCTAAAAAGTGGGGGTAATAAGAGTGATCTATCTATCCTCAAGCACGCATACACATATGTAAACAACTATTTATTATCACATACTCTCATATCACCATATTGTGCCTACCTATGATTGCTTATCGTAATATGACCCTTTGTTGCCTCCAAATTTTCTAACTCCAAGAGGACTTACATGAATTGTATAATTGAATCCATATCTACATTTTTGGGTGACAATCAGGGAGTATATACCCTATCTGGTACATCAATTTGGATACTCTCAATCAATCATGATAATGCTCTACTTTGTCAACGATGCCTAATTGGTTATGTGAATCCCTTTACATTAGAGTCACTCATAAACTTGGTACATTATCCACCCCAAGGACTCAATCAAGTTTGCGTACATTCCTCAAGTACCTTCTATTATAGTTAACTCATGTAGTACTCCCGTCTTAACTCTCACACGTAAGTTTACTATATTAATTGACAATTACCTTTAACATTCTTTATGATCGTTCCTCCTAGTACTTATTTCAATTTCATATTCTTTGAGGTGACATTCCGGTAAACTAGTCAATTACACATCAAGTGTTTGGTCATTACACTGCAAAAATCAAGCATTTGTTATGACTTCCACCCTTGCTAGTAATTTACCATAAAGGGAGAATCATTGTTGTTATTGAGACTCACAGTCTTCATAAGTCATTTATCTTCTATCATAGGATTCTAAGTTCTGTCTTCAAGAGACAATCATCATTGTTCTTTTATCAAAACATGTCTCATATAATTCCTCTATTGTTAGTAGAGGCAAACATTTAGTCCTAACAATCTTAGATGTCATTTTTATTCTTTAATAAACAGTGCTAATCAACAATGATTAAGAAAAGGATAATGAGTTATTTTCTCTTTGCATGCGTACTTCCTTCGCAACCACTTACATCATGTAAAGTAATTATGATTTTGCATTTCGTAACCTCTATTGTTAGTAGAGACAAACATTTAGTCCTAACAATCTTAGATGTCATTTTTATTCTTTAATAAATAGTACATAACAATCTTAGATGTCATTTTTATTTAATAAATTTTAATTATTCTAACAATTTCAATAACAGCAAATAATTTCCTAAAATATTTTAATTTAAACTCAAATACACATAACATCAAAATTAATTCTAACGATGAGTATAATTACTATTAAAGGACCAATTTTCTATTATTTATTTTCATTATATGTTATTTTTCTTATTTTAATTTAACAATGATACCAATATTTTTATTTTATTAAGTATTTATTTTAACAAGACGTTACACAATCAATTATTTGCATCACTATTTCAATGTTACCTTCAATAGCTTTTCCCTTCATTAATTCCCATTATTCTTGGCACTGTAGTTATTAGGCACATCAACTTTAACTTGATTTGCATGTACTAAAGCTAGAACTGGGTAAACAGGTAAAAGCATACAGGCCAACCCCCGTAGCTTGTAGCGTGCGTAGGTACGAACTTTAAAATTTGAAGTCCGTTTAAAATGCAAATTATTTTACCTGTCTTGTTTAACCCATGAGTTTTGTAGGCTTATCCATGAACTTTTTAATGAAAGGTTAAAAAAATGTTAATGAGAAAAAATAAATAAAAGGTTGATAATTAATTTATATGATTGGTTATTTGCTCACATTTTTGTTTAAATATGTTATGAATGTAGTAAAACAATTAAAAATTTGTTTTGATTAGAAAAATATTTTATATTTAATTTAAATTTTAAGTTTTTTTAAAAAAATTACTACTGAAAGTGGACTTGATAGTTTATTTGCGAATTATGTAAGGTGGACGTAGATAGTTAAAATTAAAACCCCCTTAAATTGTGGTTAAACGGATGGACCTAAACAGATGTGAATCTAAACAGGTGAATTATCCATTTACCTACCTCTAACTAAAACCATGTCTAAACAGGTGGATTACCCATCTACCTACCTCTAACTAAAACCATGTGGTAGAATCAAATCCTCTCTCGTCATTATTGAGACCATGAAATTATGATCCTATTCCATTATTCCTTGAATAATCTTTGCTTCCCTTTTGGAATATCTACCTCTTCACTTTCCTTTTCTCTATTACTCATCCCTTATTTCCCTTTATTGTTGTTAGCATTACCTTTATTTCTTTTATAATTTGCACGTCTAACTAACATACAAGGAACGTAATTGCTCTACGTTTTAGGTGGATCCTTATATTTGTGCGTAATGTTTGTAACACTTATTGCTTGGGCTGACATAAACCTTATTCTGCTTTTGCTCCCCCACAACGATTCACTCTGTTACACCATCGGTAACATCCTATCTACCATCAAGGTTCTTGTCAGCCACTCTTATTTCTTCTAGGAAACTATCTTCCTTGTGTCCAAACCTCCCACGGTTGAAACAAATGGAACGTAACCCTTCATATTCAAGAAAAATGGGAAACCCTTTCACTACAATATTGATAGTCAAAGGTTTATCCAAATCAAGTTCTACACATATAGGATCAAACTTTCCCCTTGAGTGAATGGATGTCAATCTATCCACCTTGAGAAAATTACCAAGTGCCATGCCGATCCTCCTTAAGAACACATCATTATAGAGCTCTATTGGTAATCTTAGAATATAGATCCACATTGCTCTCTTTTTTTTTACTCTTTTGCTTGTATGAGGAAAAAAAGGCTTCCAACGTTGCACCACTAAATAGTGATTCGCCACCATCTAAGGATCTTCAAAGAGTGTAAAATTTTGATCTTCCACACTATTAAACACTACTTGGTAGTTTCAGTCATGCTTGTCAATTATCTGGATGGACCCATTTTTTGTTCAACTTCGTTGTAGCTTGGCTTCTAGAATCTTGAAACTAATGTACTTCTCCATAATAGACTAGACCATGCTTCAAGTTCCTTATCAGTCAAAGGAATATTGATACCATCCTTTGATTGACCCTTTTCACCCCCATGAACCACATGCATACACTCCTTCATCACTATTTTGTGACACAAAATCTTCCACATTCCTTCCAATAGGCTTTATCAACTTATCTTTATAAGGTGAGTCCTCCTTTCCTCCTGTTTCGATAACCTTCCCTTCTCCCTCTTTAACTTTTTGGTACTCTTGAGAAGCAAATCATCTTCTTGAGATGAGGACTTCTTGCTCGACTTTCCTACCACCAGAGCGCCAACCATGTCATTGCTACTTTTCCTTTTTAGGTCATGCTTAGGGAGAATTATTTGTTAACTTGGAACTACTATATATTATTATTATTTATCAATTGTAGTGGAGGAGTGTTTCATGAGCACCCTTTTGTAACTTTCATTTTTTTTTTAACTTTTTATTATACTCTTAACTAGTTTTACAGGTTATGGATAAATGTACAATAATTTAAATTAGTAAATTTATTTTGTTTCTATTTTAAGGCACATGTCCCAGGAATGAGATGCCATAACTACTTACGTGGAAGTATAAAAGTGTAGTAAGCTACCAATAGTTTCCTAGGTGTGCTTTCTAGATTATGAATCTGGAGTTAAAGCTTGGCTTGTCTTGTTTTATTTTGCTTTAATTGATTATGAAGATTTTAAATTTGGAGAATTTGAATTTGGAGATCTTGCTCCCTCTCGTTTACATTTTTTTTTCTTTAATTGACTCTGACGGTTGTTAAATTGCTAAAAATTATAATTTAAAATTATAAATGAACAATGACTGTTTTTAAAATCACTAGAATCTGACTTTTAAAAGTTTAATTAACTTGTCACCATTTAACAGAGCCACCTAATGAACATGACTAAATATAAAATATAAAAAATCATTACTCAAAAGTTAATTTTTTTATTAAGGACCAAAAGAAAAATATGACAATATTTCAAGAACTAAAAACATGCTTAAACTTAAATTTTATAATTTAAATTATATTTCTATTTTCATTATCAATAATGGTTTTACAATTTACTACTATCAATCAATATTTTTTTAAAGCCAATGTATATATTGTAGTGATTTGGAAAACAATAACTTTTTTTTTATTAATCTAATAACAAATTTGATTTTAAAAACATTTTATAAATTAACTTTATATAAAATAAACACAATAAAATATTACAATATGTTTAATTTTTGTGGTATTTCACTTTTATTGGTATAAATATTAAAAAAAAATAATTGAAATATGTGGGCAAAAAAACTATCCAAAAATAAAAAAAATGAAATCCAACATAATATGTATCAAGTGCTAATACCACAAAAAATTAAAAATATCTTCATGATTGATCACTTTTGGCATCTTTAAAAACAAAGAATGTTTGAATAATCTAAAAAAATATACTAGAATCTTGATCTTTTCCACAACATAAAAGTAATTAACCAAATAAAAAGTTGGCTTGAGCGTTTTGATATTGAACATTGGAAATAGAGTGTATATATTTATAGCTTTTAAAATAAAAGAATATGATTGATGATCCACTCGTGTCAGTTTCAGGAAAAACACTCTTGAAATAGAAAATTTCTTTAATTAACAATCACGAAAAAATAAAGTTGTCATGTTTTACTAATTGGAATAGAATGATAAGAGCCCAAGTCATTGTCAAATATGCTCACGTTTTCTATTTGGGATATCACTTTTTGAATTTAAAAAAGGAAACCAAACCTTGCTTGAATTACCAATCCAAGTAAATACAAATATGGTAATCGGATATATATAATTTCTCGAGAGCGTATAACCCGAGATGTATCCTTAAATACATTAAAAATAGATGAAGGAAAGTTTATTTTAACCACTACTATTGTAAAACTTTCGTAGACTGCTTCCTAATTTTGTATCTCAACTTAATTAAATGAATAGTTTTACAAATTCTGCCTTCTTAATCAGTTATTGACAATTTTGTATCACCACTTTGTATTAGAAAAGTTTACAATAGTAGTGATTATTTTTTTCTGTTTTTTAAAATTCTCCCTTATTTGGTTAATTCTGCTTTCTAATTTTGTATCACTACTCAATTAAACGAGTCTTCACCAAAAAACTTAACTAAATGAGTAATCAAAAACATTTTTTTAAATAATTTATTTATTCGAATTTTTATTTTAAACTTCCATAAATATACTAAATACTACCATATTTTTTCACCATCAGTTTATTAAAATTAACTTCAAAGACATATACGGCTTTACCAAATAGAAATTTAAATCAAAACAACATCAAAGATCAAATTCGGGATTCCAATCTTAGAATAGATTTTACCAAACCCCTATTTTGGTTCAAAATAGTGTGAGAAAATATTATAGTTAAAACAAAGAAACTTATTTAGATGAAAATAAACGTCAAGATGGTTGGAATTCCTAGTACCATCTGAGAAAAACGTTCCTAGAAGTGGCGATTACCTACTCCTCAAGCAAATAGTATCCCATATTTGGAACATTGCCACACATAGTAATCCATCTGTCACCTTTCCCTCAATACTCTATATTTGGTCATCCTTTCCATCCTTGGTGGTCTCTGCAGAATCTCAATCCATTCCAACAACAAAATAGCTGCGTTTTTTTTTTTGTGTGTGTGTTGAATATAAATAAAGGACCTCTTTTTTGGGGGGTCCTTCTTTTCATGCCCATCTTTTCCTTCTTGTTCTGAATGCTGGTGGGTTCAGTGTTTGGTGAGGAAGGATAATTAAAGGTGGAAACTTTCTGAGAGGGAAGAGGAAAAGGCATGGGGAGGGGAAAGATTGAAATTAAGAAAATTGAGAATTTGAACAGCAGACAGGTTACCTTCTCCAAGAGGAGAAATGGATTGTTGAAGAAGGCTAAGGAGTTGTCTGTTCTGTGTGATGCAGAGGTTGCTGTCATCATATTCTCTAGCACTGGCAAGCTTTATGAGTTTTCAAACACAAGGTGCCTTGCTTGACCCCTTTGAAGCCTTTTGTTGAAATTTGAAACCTTTCACACACAAGCTTGGTTCCTTTGAGGAATTTGTTGGTTTTGTGGAAATGGGGTAGTCCTGTTATTGAACAGTTGTTTTTTTTTTTTTTTTTTTTTTTTAAATTTTTTGGTGTGGTGATACTTGATGGCCCTGTTTCTGCAGACAGGAAATCTTGTGGACCAAGTAAACAGATTTACTGTTCTTTTTTTTTTTTTTAGCGCTATTTAAAGTGTTTTATAAAGGGAGACAGTGGTTTTGATTGAAAGGAAAAAATGTGGAGAGTTTTTTCATGCAAAAAATCTTTGAGTTGGGATTTTTTTAGGGTTTATGTTAGAGGGTGTAATTCTGGTTAATTATCTTTTGTCGAAAAGAGCCCTGGATTTGAATGGTGAGATTAAAAAAAAACCTTATTAGAGGAAATTAACCCTGCTACACTAGAGAAAGAGATTGTTAATAATACTCTACTGCATTTTGTGTGTATGAAATCAATGAAGATGCTAATATTGAAAGTGTATTGTTATTGTGTATATGTATCTGGTTTGATGAGTTGAATAATCTTATCTGGTGCTACTATTCTAGATTCCTACTACCAAAAGAAATCTGTATTAGTAACCATCACGTTAGGGTTTATATTTTGTGTTGCTTTCTTTTCTTGACCCAAATTCTGCCTTCTTAATAAGTGATTAACAGTTAACGATGTTTAAACTAACCTACTCTGAGAGCTTCCTGAGAGTATTTTAAAAAATAAGTAATTATTTCTCCAAAATTTAGTTGAACCACATAAGAGAAAAATAAAACCTGTATTTTAGTTTTTCTTTTGAAACATTGTTTTCCATTTTTAATTGCAAAGACAAGATTGTGATAGAATATTTGATTTCATCAAATTTAATGGTATGCAAGTCAAAGATCATGCTGGTTTTTTTGTAACTTTCAAATGCTCTTACACTTCTTGTAACTGTTAATATATTTTGAGGCTTTTATTTTCTTACGATCAAATGAGTTTTGTTTCATTCATGAAGCATGGAGCATACCCTTTCAAGGTACAGCAAAGGCACGGAATCGGATTCTGCAGAGCAACCTAGTGATGTGCCTCCAACAGATGTATTTGAAACTGTGCCTCTAATATCTTAAAGCATCATCCTTTCATTAATTAATCCCCCTACCTATTTAAGTTCATTTTTTTAGTATATGGTTTAAAGTGTTATTATTCTTTTAAATAGGCTATGGTTATGGAGCCTGATGCTAACCTTTTGAAGGATGAAATAACAAAGCTTCGATCGGCCTACTTGTAAGATTTGCTGACACTTTATACCAGTAATCAGTAATGCTATGGCAAATAATGGAAAGAATTTATTACTGTATTAGTTAACTATCTTAATGAATGGACAATTATTACTCCATTAGTGAACTATCTTAATGAATGGACCAAGAAAATTACTACCTCAATGAATTTTACATATTTTCTAGTTATCTTGTAGATTTTGTTCTGATACAACAACAACAAAACCTTATCTCAATAGGTGAGGTCAGTTACATGGATCACATGATTTCATTCGGCACGGTTAAAAATCAAAGTTTCAGAAATATTAAGTTTGAAATCATCCTTGATGATATCCTCCAACGGCCTTTTTGGTCTTCCTTTTCGCCTTTTTTCTGAAATAAAAAACATACAATCTACTCTTAAAACTGTTGCCTCTTGTGGCCTTCTTTGTACATGCCCAAACTACCTTAACCCATTTTTTATCTTTTTTATCTCAATGGGTGCTACACCAATCTTCTCCCTTATAACTTTATTTCGTATTCTATCTTCTTGTGTATGACTACACATCCATCTTAACATTTTCATTTCCACTGCTCTCATTTTTTTCTTATGTTGTCTTGTTAAAGTCCAACATTCACTACCATATATAATAATTGGACGTATAGCTGTACTATAAAACTTACCTTAGAAACAAGTTATATGAAAAAGATTTTGTTCTAATAACATTCTCAAATTGTGTAGACAGATGACAGGTAAGGAGCTTAATGGATTGAGCCTTAAAGAACTGCAGCACCTAGAAAATCAACTGAGTGAAGGGATACAAGCTGTCAAAGACAAGAAGGTACTTGTACTTAGATCAATTACTAACAGTGGTGTAATTGATCGTATTATTTTGATATGCCATTTTCTTAGTCCTTACAAGATTTTCTGTGTTCCTTTCCTGTTAATACTGACTCAGACTCAGACATTATTTTATAGCAAATTCAAGCATTTTGATATTAAAAAGATAACCTTTGTATTTCTGAAAGAAAAAAAAGAACTTCGACATGACAAAGCTCGTATTAATTTGAACGACCGCATAGCAAGAGTTTGATCCTGTTAAGTGCAATTGACCAGAGTGATGCATTTCCTTATAATATGTAGTAGTCAATAGTGCGCGAGAGTGGAATAACAGAGCGGTCTTGAGCTGCTATATGATTCAAAAAACGGCCACAATGGCAGCTTTTTACTTGTTATAGCAGCAGCGGCTACAATGATATAGGCGTCAAAAACCTATTTTTACCTTTGAAATAACGTTGGCTTTATTACTATGTTCTTATTGCTCCTAGATTAATCGTACTGTGTGTAAACTGTAACTTATAATTTATCATAATTTTTTTCTGTTTTTGAGTATTTATATGTGTAGTATAAATTACTGGGTTTGTATTATAACATTTAAAATAGCAGTCAACTTGCTTTCTACTATCCCACTATAGCTTGTTCAAAATTAGCTGCTACATGCTGCCTTCCGAGATTGATAATTTGATTGTAAATAGGTTCATTATTTATTTTTCTGACATCTGTATCAATTACTGAATTCAACCACTTATTCAGTTCAAGACTTGCTAATATATGGATATGCTGTCATTAACCTTATTCACTCACACTATAATGTTTCAGGAACAAGTACTTGTAGAACAGCTTAGGAGGTCCAGGATACAGGTACATGGTTCTATTTTCAATTTTCAACTCATTTTCATTCTACAATAAAAATAGATGTTAAAACTAATAGATATAAAATGTATAGTTTGTTAGGAACAATACAATAATAAAAGAAGGAAATAAAGGAGAGAGAGAAAAAAAGATTAAAAAATTTAACATGATTTGACACACAATGTATTTTGTTTACGTCCACGACTATATTATATTAGGAAGTATATTTTATTGACTCTGATACCAATTGTCAGGAACAATGCAATAATAAAAGAATGAAATAAAGGAGAGAGAGAAAAAGATTCAAGAATTTAACGTGGTTCAACGCACCGAATAAAATATACTCCTTAGTATAGTGGTAGACATAGACAACATACATTGTGTGTCAAACCATGTTAAGTTCTTGAGTCTTTTTTTCTTTCTCCTTTATTTCCTTCTTTTATTATTGCATTGTTCCTAACATAGATAGTTTTGGCATTAAAGCTATTTTGAAATATACCTGTGTCTTAATATGTCTGATTGGAAAGTAGAATGTGCATGGTGCAACTAGCAATATACTAACTAGTAAAGAGACAATATTTATTGTAATTGTATTCCTACCAAAGCCTAAATTTCTATGAATAATATTTATAGGTTTATTTACATTCTTCTTCATTCATTATTTATGGTTGTAGAAAAATAATGGATTGTATTCAAATGGAAGAGAATTTCAAATACACCTTTCTCTTTATAATTGATCATTAAATAAATTTTCCAAATATATCTGCAGGAGCAAAAGGCCGTGATGGAGAATGAAGTTCTGCGCAAACAGGTAAAAATCAAACCCAAATCAAAAGTCAAAACTATGAATTATGTCAAATTAACTTTTCATATCCCGAAGCAGTCTATCTTGTTGCTCATCTATAATCCTTAACTGTAAACAGCTTGAGGAGTTACAAAATAAAACAAAGACACAGTTCCTTGAATTCAGTTCTTTGGATAGGACGTTTTCCAAGAACGGTTCAAAATCCCTTTTCAATTGTGCTTCAGAGGAAAATGACCTTTCAGATACTTCCTTGCAATTAGGGTATGTCATCATGACTCCCTTTTTGCTCATTGAAACCTATGCTTTCAATTGCAATGTTAATTTCATTTATATTAGCCTAATGCTTAGAAGCTGCAATGTTGCAGCCACTACAAAATGCAATAACAAAAGGATAGTATTAGTACTTCTGTTTTTTAGGTATAGATTTTGTGTTGGTGTAGATTTTTAACATTTTAATTAAGTAGCTTAGAGCCATGACCTAAGAAATGATTGTGTGATCTTTTAGAAGGTGCAGAACTTGAATATTTCTTTGAGCATTTTCCAGAAGGGTTTCTATCCAAAATCATTTTAAGCATTGATGCTTATGAATATTCTTGTTTCAGTTTGTCTACAGATTATGGTCGCCAGAGGAAATCATTGAAGATGGAACCTTGCAATGACTCAGGGAGTCAAGTGGCTTCACAGTGACATTTTTGTACTGAAAAGTTACCTTTGGAACTTGTGAAACAAGGCCTAGTTCTTTATCTGGTCACTATAAGGTTTAGCTTATAGAAATAGTTTAGGCTAAATTAAATAAACTTATATTTATTTCATAAATTTTAGCTTTCACCAGCGTTTGATTGCTAAATTAGGTGTAAGTTTACATGACGAGTGACTCATCATGTTGAAGTACTTTAGTCATTTAGTTCAACAAGTTTTCAGGTATTAAGATGGTTGACTAGATAAAAAAGCATTTAAGGTCTCCTTCCCTCCCTCCCTCAATATATATATTGAGAAATCAATTACTATCATTTAATAATAACGAATCTGTAAGATTATTTGATAATATTAGTTTGTAATTTGTAAAAGGTTCTTGTGAATTCGTTTTGAGAATTCTTGATTCATGAGCTAGAGGGAGGGATTTGTCACTGCAAATGGAGACTACTAACGCAAGGTTGGATTCAAAGCAAATGTTAAAGATTATAAATTGAATTATGGTATCTAACTGTGAAATTAAAGATACTGATATCTTAATAGTAAACTTTCTATTTATTGATGTTTGTCTTTTCACTTTGTATCTACTAAAAATCTTAACATTAATTTTAAATTAATTTAATTATTCATTTAATTCTTATAATTGTATAAATTTTACTGTTTTAGTTCTTATTCTGAAAAAATTATCTCTTTTAATCTTTATACATATTTTTTTGCTTTAAATAGATTTTTCATATTTATAAAATAATTTATTATTTAAATTATTGATTTTTTTAATTTTAGTATCTCATATTTTTTTATGTTTGATTTTATTACTTATTATTAATTTGGTTTCATTAAATGATAGTATAACAGATAATTTACTGAAAAATCAGTCAAAAACATTTGACCAGAAATAATAAGGTTACATTAATAAATGATAGAAAAATTCAATTAAAAAAATTATCTAGTAACAACAAAAAAATCTAATTAAAATAATAAAGTCAACTTTTAATACATGAATACTTTTTATTGTTGTTGGGCAATTCTTTTAGTTAGATTTTTTTTACAAATTATTTGTTACAAAGAATATTTATAAGGATTAAAATAGATGATTTTTAAATATAGAAATTAAAGATAACTTGTGAATGGTAGATAATCTCTTTTTATCTAACTGCACTAACTTTTAAATAATTTTTTATTTATTTATGAGAAAGAGTAATTTTTCTTATTCTATAGATTAGAAAATATTGTCATTAGAATTATGAGGCAGCAAGATATCAACAACACATGTTAGATTCAAAATGAAAGTAATTCTAGCTGGTTACTTGTATTTCACTTATTGGATCAATATAAATTAAAGGGCGATGATTTGGAGTAATTGAGTATTTACATTATTAATTTCTCATCTTATATTTTGAGATTTTTTTAATATAAATTGTTAAAATTAAAATATAAAAAATACATATTTTTTAAACATTAATGTAATTACATAGTTTTCTATCATTTATGTATAAGAAAAATGCCAGCAATCCTTTTATATATAATTGTATAGTTAAAATTTGTTCCTCCTACTTTAATATAAAATTAACTTTTTTTTACCATAAAGTAACTTATTTTATCCTTAAAAGATTAAGAGTCCATTTGGAATAGTTGTGAGATTATAAATTTTGATTTTTAAATATAATTTTTAAAACAAAACATGTTAATAAAAATGAAATTGAATTTTTTTAATTCAATTTTGAAACATTTTTATATTCATTTTTAAAATCAAGAATAAAGGAGTTTTGAATTTGGATTATCATTATAAAAAAATATATTTTTATTATATTTGACAATGATCATTTTCATGGCTCACAACATCACTACCATCATTATTATAATCATTATCATCATTGTTACTATTATCATCGTCACCATTGTTACTCTTTATACTTATATTGTCATTATCACTATCATTACCACCGTTACAATTACTACTGTCACCGCCTTCACTACAACTAATATCCTTAACATAAACTCTACTACTACCTCAATTACCACCATCACTATTATTGTTGCCTCCATTACTATCTCAATTACCACCATCACTATTATTGTCGCCTCCATTACTACCTCAATTACCACCATTCCTATTGTTATCACAGTTCCCACCACCATTATCATAATTGTCACCATTAATTCTACTAATACCACTATTAATACTGTTGACATCGCTATCACCATACAAATATATTTTTAATTTTTAAAACTAATATAACAATATAATTACACTGTAGTAAATTCTTAAAATTATAAAAATTTAGAATGTTTAAATCCTATGCACTTTTCTCTTTTATGCGGTTAATGAAATCATATGATATTTTTCAATATTATTATTACTTATTCATGTGTAACTTTTTGTTTAATAGAAACTAAACACAAGTTGTAGAAACATTAACAATATATATCTTTATTATTATTGTTGTGATGGTTGTATTATTTTTTTATTTGTATAGTTTTATTATATTTAATTGTGTTGTACAAATTTATATATATTTTTTCAATTTTTTTACTATTTTTATTATTTTTAGCAGGTTTTTTTTATTTTAATTATTTTGGAGTGTCATTATTTTTTTATATTGCACTATTTTATAGTCAAAGAAGATAAAATAGAACAATTGATTCATTTTATGCATCTCTAATTTGAAAAAACTTTTTAAAAAGTATAAAAAAACTAAAATTAAAAATTCAACTAAAAAATTTATCATCAAATTAGTTGTCTAAAAATTTATTACTAAATTAATCCTTCAAAAATTATTTTTTCACTAAATTAGTTTTGTAAACATGAAAAAAAAATATAATTCATCTTTTTGTCACTAGTGTTATCTAATATTTGAGTTCTTTTTTTTGAACCAGCAAAAAATATTATTAACACAAAAGGTAATAAAGAACCAGAAATTGTGACCTTGTTGAATAAAAGTTTGTACAACTATTACATTTACAAACATACCAAAATACGAATAACACCAACCAAAGTTCACATACCAATTTACGGTCCTTATGCATAAAAATTGTATTTATTAATGTCATTTATGTTGATGTAATGCATGACAATGGGTCATTTTATCAACATGAAAATGCATAAGAAAATTTTTCTTTGCTCAAGATCCATTTTTAAGACATTAGCTTAATTAGTTCTATCATCACACATAAATCCTTCATCTTAGCTAGAAAACGATTAAAATTTTATTCTTCCATATAGTCCAAATTATGATAAACCAAGCAACCTTCACTAATTAAGTTTTATTTATGACATTTAACTAACATTATGAAACGTCAAAAGTGTTATGTCTTATTCACTTGCAATGGTGTTTGATTCCCCACCAATCCCAAGCATAAAGACCAAAGCTAAAGTTTCATATTCAAAGAAAATGTGATTACTTGACTTCAAACTTTGATTACAAGTTGCACATATAATCTCTAAAGTAGGTAATGATATTCCTTCAAGCTAAATTTTGTCTTGATATTATCCTGTCTTGAATAGTCTTCCAAATACCTCTTGTCATTGTATTTCTAATTCTAGGAGCAAAAATATACATATTTAACAAAGTATATCTAGAAGGGTCCCCTTTCAACAACCAATTATCACTCACACCTACCTTTAGCACCACTTGACCTAAACAAGTCTCTAACTCTTGCACAAGCTCCTTTTTCCCGTTCAAACATCTGCCTTCTTTATTCCTACTTGCACCCAAAAACTTCATCATGTCACATACTTAACTCTCCAAAAATAAGTATCCCTCCTATCTACTATCTACAATGTTTTTATACAACATTTTTATCAAACCCATATATAGAACTCATCTCATTATCTACATATAAATTATTAATGTCTTGCCACTAAGCAAAGCAAGACATCCCACCTACACCCTCTTCCCATACTTATGCTCAAAGAATCTACATTATAAATACTTTTTCTCCATCTTCATCCTTCATCTCCACTTCCTTAACAAAGCTAAATTAAAAAAATCTTGTATTTCTAATATCCAAACCCCCATTCCTTTCTTTGTACATACCTTATTCCAAGACACCCAATAAATCCTTGTTCTCCTATCACTAATCCCTTATAAAAACTGGTTAAACAGACTTTCAAGAGAAAGAATAATACTTGGTGGCTTTAAATTGATATTTAAGCAAACTTTAGATGACTTTCAAGAAATGTATTTCTAATATTTGAATTTTTAATTGAGACTTAAAATAAATTATTGGTTTAAATAGTTTTTCAATTTATATAAAATTGCATTTTTTATTTTGGTCTTTTTTATTTTTTTATTTAAAAAATCAATTGTCACTAATGTTAGAAGTTTTTGTTAAGTGATCATTTTCTTAGTAGGGATATCACACGGATTAACCCAACTCATTCATAACTTGTTAAAAAATAAGTTAGGTTATGTTGGACATGTTATCAATTGAAAACCTTAACCTAATCCAACCTTAGGCCAGAGTTAGGTTGGGTTAACTCATAATTTCATTTAAAAAAAAGAAAAATATTATAAAAATATTAAATTATTCCTTTGTCTTGATTTTTCTCTAAGTTTTATGGTCAATACTAATTAAAAAAATAAAAAATATATTATAAACTAATAAATCAAGAAACCCACTTAATAGTTAATACTTAAAAGATGATCATAAACTTTAAACTATAATTATTTTTTAA
This sequence comes from Pachyrhizus erosus, assembly GCA_026544285.1. NCBI lineage: Eukaryota > Viridiplantae > Streptophyta > Magnoliopsida > Fabales > Fabaceae > Pachyrhizus > Pachyrhizus erosus. Next base: position 7,754 of record JAMLFT010001888.1, on the reverse strand, counting down.
AATTCTAATTACTACAAAAAATTTCTTTCATATGTCTTCAAAATTTTAAACAAAAGAAAGATAATCAAGCTATAATAAATTACTTATTTATTATAAAGAATGAACCTTAATTTAATTCAAGAGAGAAAAAACAACTTACGCCTAACCTCCCATTTGACTCATTAAGTTAGTGGGTTGTTTAAACCCAACCCAACTAAACCTGTTTGGACACGTTACATGAATTAATCTCTTGGTTTACACACATTCTGATGTCCCTATTTATTAGTGCATTAAAGAATAACATGATAATATTTCAATATAGAAAAAACATATATCAAAAGTATATTATTTTATAGTCATGAAAATAATGAGGTGAATGATTGAGGTGTCATGTTAGAAAATAAAACAAAAAAAAATTAATAGAAATAACTATATTATATATATATATATATATATTACAGATTGTAGACCGTTTATGTAAACAACTTAATTAAGCATTTATTAAATATGTGTCATATAAATATTTAAATATAAGTTATTTTTATAATAAAAAAGAAAATAAAGTAAAACTATTTTTATATAAGTTATAAGATATTTTTATAAGTTGTTTCGAAGAAGTTATTGAAATAAGTTGAAAACAACTCATAGTTTGATTAGCTATTTTCATATACTCTTCCAAATACTTACACAATTATCAACAAATTATAAATAAGTATTTCCAGTCACATTAAAAAAAACGTAATTAAGCTAAAACTAAAACCTAATTTGAATTTAATTTATTGAGATAAACCGAAAGCAACTTATAAACACATAATAAGCAGTTTTCATAAGTCCTTTCAAACACTTACATAATTATTTTATATCTTAATATAAGTTTGAATAAGATATAAATAGGTCCTTTCAATCACATCCTAAAACATATTTAATTTAAAGCTAATTTGAAATTGATACTTTTCACACTTAAAAGTCTCTCTAATTTGATTAGCATGTGATCAAGAGGTTGAGTCTTAACCCTTGTATATGAAAAAAAAAATGACTTAAACGGGACAATCCACTTCTAAGTATATTCTAATATTTCAAAAGGAATTGTCACAAATGAATAATAGAAAACACTTCTTGCAATCATATTCAATTTAAATTTAACCTTTTAACCCACCTAAACCTATACATAGGTTACTAATTATATAAATATTAATAATAAATATTAATTAAATTTAATTATTTTAACATATGAGTCTTTTGATTTTTATTCATATTAATGTTTCATTAAATTTTAATGGCAAATATAACTTTTTCAAGTTATCAAATAGGGACAATTAAAATGACAAAAAAAAGTTCATAGGGATCAAATAGAAAAATAGAAAATAGATTGAAAAAGACCAATATAAAAATAATTTCTATTTTAGAAACTATAAAATCATTTAATTCTTTTGAAATTTATAAAATTTAGACTCTCAAATATAAACAATGCTTTGAATAAGCCTCAAATTAATTTTTTTTTCTCAAAACAAAGGGTTTAGAATCCCCCTCCAATGGGTTTGATGTCTACTTCAAAAGTAATCTTAAAGAGGTGTATAGATTGATGTTGGTGAAAAACAACTAATGGAACATTTAATGCAAATTCAAACATTAATGCAACATTTAATGCTAAATCAAACATATAAGGAATAAAGACAAGAAGACCATTATGAGACAACAACTAGTTGAAGATGTAACCTATAAATAGAAGAAGACTCCAAATGTGAATGTAGAGTTGATACAAATAATTTCTTTTGTTGTCCTCAACAAACTACATTAGCTAAATTCTTCTTCATTGTATCATTTTTAGTATTTTGTAAAAGCTTTCAAACACTTAGAATATATGAAAGTTAGACTCTTAAGTCTTCTTCATATTTGCATGATATGAACATTATAAGAGTCACTTTAGCACCTACCCCTCTCTAAACTTGTAAGGTTAAGTCGAGGTGACTTGAGAGAGAATAGTTGTGTAATAAGTTGAAGAGTCTAGAAAACATTACTTGTTGTAGATCCAAAAGTGAATTGGTAAAAATATAATTGTAACTTATTGGTATAGTGAAACTTGGTGATTTGCCAAAAACTAGACGTAGCCTTAAGGGTAGAGGTGAACTAGTATAAAATTCCTTGTGTTCTTTTTGCTATTTTCTATTTATTACTAACTGAGAGAATTGTTGTTTTTTTTTTTCATAAAAAAAAGTTTGATAATTTGTTTTTTACGTTCTAAAATGTTTCCTTTTGTTTTCATTTATAAAAGAATAAACGATCCTTTCACTTGTTTTCAATGAAGATTACAAAAAATTTTAAAACACAATTCAACTCCTTTCTTGTGTTTTCTATTTTCTTTACAATTTGGTATTAGAGCTCAATTTCTAAGGGGTTTAGCACTTGATAGTATCTAGAGGAAAAGATCCAAAGATAGCTAATCAAGAAGGACAACTCATCCTAGAAGGTGCTTCCTTAGTTTGACCTCCAACTTTTTTTAGAGAATACTGTCCTTATTGAAGAGATCGCATGGAGATGTACATAAATTCTACACAATATCAACTTTGGCATATTATTGTCAAAGGTGATATTCCTATCTTTCATCCAAAAGAACAATGGATCCAAGAAGACTTTAATAGTGCACAACTCAACACAAAAGCACGCTACACCATCACATGCATTCTTACAAAGGCAAAATATAACAAGTTTGGTGCTTTGAGAACTTCTAAAGAATTGTAGGATGCTTTAGGAATCAACTATAAAGGAACAAAGAATGTTTGTTTGAGGAAAAATACCATTCTCATGAGGCAATATGAGAACTTCATTATGAAGGAGGAAAATGCCATTGATCAAATGTTTGGAATATTTTAAACTATCTTAAATGGTCTTCACTGTCTCAATGACACTTTTACTAAAGCTCAAAATAACTTAAAGATCTTAGACAATTTTACAAAGAAATGGAAGATGAAGGTTACAATAGTAGTGAAGCCAAAGATATGAAAAATCTCTCTCTAGATGAGCTCTTAGGAACCTTGAGAGTTTATGAAGCAAAAGTACTTGTTGAAAGCCAACTAGTTCAACAAGGTCTACAACTTTCTAGGTAGGAGAATCTAGTCAAAGAAATAGAGAAGACCAAACAACAAAGCTTTAAAAGTAGAAACATATAAGAAGTCAAAAGAAAGCTCAAATGGATCTACTAATGAGGAAGTATCTACAATTTCAAGAAATTTTAAGAAAATGTTGAAGAAGAAAGGAAAGTACAAGTACTCATCCATAAAGAAGGACAAATACAAAAGAAAAAACATGAAAGAAAGTAGTGATATTGTCTGCATCAAATGTAGGAAGCTCAAACACATCAAGACATAATGTTTTAAGCTTCAAAAGAAGTGACATTAAAAAAAAAAAAGAGTTTGATGGCCACTTGGGAAGATCTAGACAACAATAGCAACAACTCAAATGATGAGAAGGCTAATCTTTGTCTGATAGCTAACACAATTGCAAATATAGAGGTAAAGTTTGCATTTGACATTTCATCTTCTTCCTCAAATGATTATTCAAATGGTGAAGAAATGTCTTACGAGACGCTTCTATAAAGTCTCATATAATTTCTTTTCAATATGAAAAATATAAAGAAAAATAGAAAGATATAATATTTGATTTTTTTTAAGAAATCAAATGAGAATCTATGTAGAAAAGTTAAGAAAGGCCCTTTAACAAAGTCTGATAAATTGTGCAAAGAAGGATCACATAGACTATAGTTTGAAACCCAAAAATTGAAAGATCAACTTACTTGTTTATATAAAGACATTTCCAAATTTTTAGGTGGATCTATTATTGTCAAAATTGTAACGTCCCAAATTCTAGTTTGTAAAACAAGTGTTGAATACCCCTTTTTATTTGATTCTAAAACATTTTCGTTTCTTCTAATTGCATGAAACATTTGAGACTCAAAGAAACTTGGCAGATTTTGGAAAACAATTTAAGAACTTTTTATTTGTTATTGTAGATGTAGGAAAGAGAGGTCTAATGTTTAAAACGAACCTAGTTAACGAAAACAAGAAGTATATAATATGACATCATGAATACATATTAACTAAAAAAAGTATGAAATATAAAATGATTTAATACATATATATTATCATATATATAATAGTTTAAAAGTGACTGAAAGAAAATATCTACATGTCATTCTTAGACTATTATCTAATCCATTCCAAAAATAGCCAAAATACATGTCGTAGAAAAAGTTAGATGACCAAATACTTATAAAAAGGTTTGAGTCCTAAATCTACCCATAATTATCAAAAGGAAACCTAAACTCAAAGCAGTCGTCTTTAGCCTCTAATCCTATATGTGTCCATTGTGTTAAGTTTGGATTAGCGGGTCAGAAAAGTCAAAAGATCCCATTAGCATATGTCTTAGGAGGTGACCTCATCAAGGTACACCTTTGGGTCCTTCTCTTCCTTTCCCTTATCTAACTAGCTTGCACCTCTTATAGCATGGGCTGCCTTTTGCATTTCAACCTCTACCTCTTATATCTTGGCCTCTTCCTCCGGTACCTCGATCTCTACCTCAAGTACATTGGCTTTAACCTTGAGTATCTTAGCCTCTACCTTCGAGTCACCTCCCAGATGGTAAGACATTGAAGATGATGATGAAGATGAAATCTAAACAATCTCTCTAGGTGTGGCATGACTAAAATGTGGTGGCGTAGGTTGTGTCCACCATAAGAAACAATCATACGTCTTAGGCAATAGGTTGGTTGTGTCCAACAATACCAAGATAAAATGGAGATGGCCAACGAAGTGGTCCTCACTCATAAATGCTTCATGAGTCTACCTCCTATGAATGCAGTGAATCCATAGATGAAACCGAGGTTTGGATATCTTTGACTGTTCCTAAATAATAATAATAATAATAAAGGAATGAGTCTTGTTGTTTCATTAAGAAACACATAGATGACTCAAGAAAACATATATAGATGATCAACCACACCCGTATGGTTATCTAATGTTCTTATTCGTAGTAATTAAAATGTTAGTACCTTATTCTTAAAATATTCATCATACTAACCAGCTATCACCAAAACTTTCAAAACTTAGTGGCCTTACAAATTTTGAAGTTTGATGGATGTTGGGACTACACCCTTCACTATGGTACAATAACAAACTCTCATAGATATGATAATGACTCTATGCTTTGTCGGGATTACGAAGCTGGCTTGTACCAAGGATGCCATATCCCCAAGGATGATCACACGTCACAATTCACTTCCTAGTGTAACAATCTATAGCCATCCATTCTTTGAGGATTGACTCTTCAACCATTCATCCTTACTAGGATAGTCTTTTTTTTATCGTTGTGGAAGAGGTTTTCCTAGCAATGATACCGAGTGTGAGGAACTTACACAAGACTCACAAAGTCTTACGCGATCAATAATATATCATTATCAATGACATTTGCCTCCTTCACCATAACTCGATGGAACATGTCATTCGATTCACCACTCTACTTCCTTGAACTAAAAATATATATACATACATAATTGAATATCCCACATGACTCTTATAATTTCAACATTTTGCCTCACACTTGTGTTTATACACTCATCCTCACACTGTAATCTCAATCCATGTAGCGCCACATCGTGACGGATCCATCACGCAAGCAAAAACAACATTTTCTAATCTTTATTAAATTTTATATGTATTTCACCTCTTAGTTTTAGAATACCTTATGCTCTCAAGTTTTATGAAGATTAGTATGTTAGAAATATTATTTGTCCCTAATTCACATTCTTTTTATTAGGCTGAGAAAAAACTACTTAAATAAAGGACAGAGTAAATACAAATACAAACCAAATTAAAGATATTAAGCATAACAAACATTTTGTTCTTTAAATAAAAACTATTTTTGTTTTTTTATAGAATTTTTATTTTTATTGTCACAATTTCTTCATTATAGATTTCTATGACCACATGTAAAGTAACCACTATATTTACAACATTCATAACACACCATTAAATTTACATGGAAGTAGACATTTGCTTTATTTTCCTTCCAATTCCAAAGGCTTCAAACATATACATAGTATTAGTTACATAAGCTGAACTAGAAATACATAAAATAGCATCATAAAACAACTTAAAAAATAGCAAGATTGAACACACAAATTCCCAATCATCACATGTAGGAGGACCAATTCCTTTGCTTTTTAACTTATTAGTATATTTTTTACCTTTTAGTTCAAGTTTCGCAAGTACCCTTTCATGCTTTAATGCAACCTCCAACATTAAGTAGGTAGAATTCCATATGGTTTCCATGTCTAAGTCAACAAAGCCCTTATATTCAATGTTTTCCTACTCAACACATGCCTTGAATTTAGCCAAACTAGAAGGTGAAGATCTTACATATTTGATAGCGATATGAATTTTAAAAATAGCACTAGTATCCTCTTTAAAACCATCTTTGACAATCGAATTCAGCATATGCGCATAACAACGCATGTGAAGATACTCTCCACTTAAAGCTAGACGGTTCCAAGACATTAACCCCTTCTATAGATATTTGATTGCACCATCAATTGATGAGGCATTATCAATTATCAATGTAAGAATACAATTTAGCCTCAGACTACTTAAACAATGCTCAACTGTCTTGCCCAAATTCTTTCTTGTGTGACTTGAGACTTGACAAAAATTTAACACCTTCTTTTGGAACTTCCAATCATTGTTAATGAAATGAGCCATCAAACTCATATAATTTAGATTTTAGGATGAAGTCCATGTGTTTATGGTGAGGCAAACCCTATTACAATGTTTGGAAATAAAGTTCCTCAACTATGTTTTTTCACTACTCCTAAGTTTAAGAACATCACATGCTAAGGTAGTAGTGTGTGAGATGGCAGGAAAGGGTGCTACAATGCTAAAAAATTCTCGAAAAGCTTCATGCTCAAAATTTCAAAAAGAGAGTTCCATTACCACAAACATTTTGACCAATGCATTCTAACATATTTCTTGGTCAATTTTGGGTAAGGAAGGGGAAGAAATGATTGCTAAATGAATATGATTTTTGCTTCTTGCTCATATTGTTGTTTATGATACCTTTGCATCTAGGTAAATGATTAGGCACAGTACTTATTCCAGTCACATGTTTGATCAAAGTATCACAATGTTTACATTTAACTTGCAAAAGACGGTTGGGTGGCAGCAAGGCATTAAGTGATATCATACAATACATCAATTTTTACACCCTACAAAACGAGATGGTAAAATTTGTTCTACAATGTTAGAGGCTAACATATCATCTTGCTCATCCATCTAGTTGTTCTGCAACTGAAAAATATTTAATATTTAAGTTTTATGAAACTAAAATAAATTCACAATATTGAAATTATGTTATCACTTTACCTTGTTGCCAAAGATGCACTCTCTGGCTAGTTTGATGTTGATGGAATTTATCATAAAAAAATTGAATTGGCATAGGCAATTTTGAAGCATACAAAGTGACACATTAGGAATTTTTACAAGAATGCCTTTTATTTTAATGAGTCAAATTAATAAGGATAATATTATTATCCTTATTTAATTAAAGGATAATTTCCCTTACAAAACTATTGTCTTATTTTCTTTATTTTCATAATTCAAAAATATCTTCTTCTAATTGAGAAAATACAACAAAACATTATATGGGAATTTTAGTAAGGCAAATCACAATGATCGATGATGAAAGTAACAAAAATATTGAATATTGAATACCCAATCATAGTACAAAAA